>CM046832.1:4481037-4618516 GCA_025618425.1 Heliocidaris tuberculata
GTTAACTTATAAGTAACGTATTCCAACGAATGCTTAGCGTATTGCCGGCGTACACAACTTATGCCCAACGATAGCCTAACTTACGCATAGCGCGCGGCAGCGTATCGCTGACGATCACGTGTCGTAGCCTATAAAAAGGCTGCCGCTCGACTATTCAAATCATAACCCAACTATCCATCACGGTATCAACACCACCGCCATGCCGAAGAACACTTCGAAGAACGCTGCCAAGAAGTCTCCTGGCCGTGGGCGGGGGTGTGGACGTGTCTTCATGAGTTCTGATGGGTTCCTCCTGTGAACCCCATTTTTATATACCAATTCCTCTAAACGTTGTCAATACGCCATTATACTGTAGCTGTAAGTTAGAAACACGTTCAGTAAGTTTTGTGATCGTCCGGAGCACGTCAAATACGTCTTCATACGTCAATATACGTTGGAGTTAAGTTACACATACGTTCAAAGCACGTTACTCATAGGTTAGAAGTAAGTTTTGGGGTACGCTAGACTATATCTCGACGTATTTCGACTTATGAGTAACTTACGAGTAACGTGTGTGAACGTGTGTCAACGATCGCGTAACTTACCTACAACTTATGGCCCGCGTATGCGGGGACGTATGAGCCATACGCTGGCAAACGTCGAAAAATTTTGTGCTTGCACAAAATTTTTCGACGACCTCGCCGTATGACGAGGTATACCAGCGTGTTTTAGCGTGCTCTTAACGTATGCAAAACTTACCCGTAACGTATTCGACGTACGCCAGCGTATTCGCCAAATTCCTCATACGTCGGGCATACGCTGGCTAAAACGCCAAGGTGTGACACCACCATTACATTTCATATTTGTCCCCAAGTATTTCGAGAAGTCATCTTAGTTATCCTAAACAGTTTTGTTTATATTGCACCATAGCTTCAAGAGCGAGGGTACTATGTAACTATGACAGGTGTATAGCGTGCTTATTACTAGGCGATTGCTAAGGTTGGCATATTATAATAATGAATAGTGCTTTTCTTTACTGCTTGCCCGTGGCAACGTATGCAAATGAGCATTGAGTATAACAGTATTAAGCCACTCAGTGTTCGAATTTTCTGTTCCTATTCACAGAACGTAATTTTAATGTATCCTGCGAGTGGGTTTAAAAAGGAAGTAGGTTAAAAGGTCATGAGCCACACCCGAACTGCTTGGTCGGGCAAGGCTGCTAGTATGTTTGTACAGTAACACAGAGATTACGTCTTCTGATTTGGTCGAGTTATGTTAACTTAAGTTTTGCCCCTAAAAAGGAGGCTATAATGTTTCGTTTTTTAGACGGAGTTTGCCCGTGCTGTTTGTCGAACATGACATCCGTTCACTATCATCTTTTACTTTAGTTGGGAAAAAACTCACCGCATGTGAGTTTTTATTTCGGGATTGGATCGTTCAACAACGAAGTCTATTCGTCAACACATAGACTGATCTGTGGTTCAGATGTCGGTTGCCAAGGTGGGTCGTCGCCAGTGGTCAACGTGAGTCGTCGCCCATGTCGCCGACATCGACGCACCATGTAGACTCTCCATTTGACGATGAGGCCAAAAAGACTAAGCACAGGTTGTTCGCGTTTTCAGCGTAATACGGGGCCCAATCCGCGAATACATTTTCAGGTTTTTCCTAATCTGTTTTCCCCTGTTTGCATGAGTGTGCTTGTGCTTGGGTGTGTGAATGCGTGACTTAATGAGTCAGTGGTAACCGGTTCGTAGTTACTTGAGTAAAATGTATCCTTGGTCAGTGACGGATTTAGGGGAGGGGGGCACATCCGGCCCGAACCCCCCTTTTGAAAACGAAAAACTTTTTTTGTGTTTTTTTTTGCTTGTCTGAGAATTATGGAGGGGAACTGGATCCCCATAACCCCCCCCCCCCCGCACACTGAGCGAATTTTGGAGGTCTGACGATTTTTTTTTTTTTCGATACCCCCCCCCCCCCCCCTCACACACACACACACACTGAGCGACTTTTCGAGAGCTGGCGAGACCCCAAAAATACGGGTCTCCCTTTTCCAAAAGTTGACAAACCTGCATTTGTGTGCCCCCTCTTATACAAAATCCTGGATCCGCCCCTGTCCTTGGTTATGTCAAATCACAGATTGTAAAGTAATCAACTGATTTCGCTTGATGCAACATTCTTTTGGTATTTGGAACGTATAAAAGGATTGTGACTCGATTAAATTACTTTAAATAATTTCAAAGTCTTAAGGCCTGTTTTTTGCGTCTTTAATCCTAAATCTTCCTTAGTTACTTTTCTACTGGTTCTTAACAGGGCCGTGACAAACTGAAAGAATTTTTATCAATAAAGTTGATTCTCTTTAGAATTCTTATTCGTCATATACAAGATGTTGTTTATGGGGTAAATAATAAGAAATTTGAAGAAGAAAATATGTAAAAGTTTAAGGTTTCTCCTCCCGTTATTGCATTCAATCTCTCAAGGACTCTTCAGGCAGAAATTGGTATTTATGCAGAGGATTTGTGCTGGATAGATGGTTGCAGTTGTGGGATGGGGCAGTGGCGTATCCAGTTGGTGAAGCTGGTGTATTTCCTCAGTCTTGAAGGCCCAGGAAAAAAAACCAAAAAAAAAAAAAAAAACCCCACTACAACTGGCAACTTGCTATGATCACTATATGCTTGTACAAGAACGGATCTTTGCAGATACATTTAACCTCTGTCTTGGGAGCATCCCGTCCCCCTCCCTTTCACTCAATATCTGGATACGCCAAATGGGTGTACACTATGCTAGGGATATGGTTAATGATTTAATGACTGTTCAAATCCATTACTGATGGTTAACAGAGAACATGCAGTTACTGCCTGATACGCACTTTGATCAAATTCAAGATTCAGCCATTTTTGCGCAAACCAATTTTGGCCAGTTTCCCCAAAGTACAGCCAGTACAATACTCACTCAAGCGTAAAATATTGTCAATATTCATAGTGTCATCCGATGGTACAGACCCTCACCGAGGCTCACCCATAATTGTTTGAGATAAAATCGTATCGATATTGAGAAATTGTGATTCTGGAGGATATTTTCAAAGTGTGTACCTTTTTTTATACGCACATAATGTACGATGGTTATATTGACAACAAACGACTATATCAAGGAGAATTGCTGGTTGAGCAACATAATTTTTTTAAATACTGTATAGACATATAATGATATAGAAATGTATGAACCAGATGATGTACAAATGACGCAAAACGACTTCGTCTCCCACTGTGAGGGTAAGCTATACAAGACATATTTAATAACCAAATAAAACTTTACCTTTTCCATCATGTCCATGATAAAAACAATGGAGAGGGTAACAAATTATTCAAAACTTCCATCAAACGTATATGCAGACAGTAAGAGACGAATTCCATTATGTCATGCAATGTGAGAAATTTAGAATAAGAAGAGAACTGTTTTTTGATAATCTTAAAGCACTCAATGATAACTTTGAAAACATGCAGTTTAGAGAGATTCATATTTATAATGCCACTCAAAGAAGACGCTCTCATGAAAGAATTTGCCAACTTTTTGCGATATACTATGGGTCAACGTGTTTATTATTAGGCATATCTATATCAATTCAATTCAATTCGTTTATTCAATTCCAATAAAAATATACATGTATAGATAAGTCCAAGTTTGCAGAAATATAAAATACAGATGTAGAAAAGAATACAGATGTATATAGCTTATAATCATATATGGAATTAAGGGTACCATAAAAGACCGAGGCGGTCTTGTCAAGACAGTCCCCTCACAGTAGAGTAAGAAAAGATGGAGGAATGAGAGACCAATATGAGGTTTATATAATTATAATAGTGCATACCTGTATATAATTCTTTTAATGGCTCTTTTTCTCATCAACTTATCCTACTTGTATATAATCTGATAATTTATATTTCATGAAAGAGCATGATGTCTAGTTGATCAATTATGAGTATTTTTTTGTTTGTTTGTTTGTTTGTTTAATGATTTGAATGCTACACTCACGATATATTGTTCTGTTTTTGTCATGTGTTACTCTAATATTATTATTACTATTATTGTTCTGATTATTGATGTTATATTCGAACAAAATATTGATGGATATGTCAATGAAGTTCAATGAATAAATACATACACACATGCATACATATAACACTTACACACCGTGACATACAAAGAATTCACGTCTACCCGAATATTGTATCGCAGCCGTTCCAGCGATTTTTGTCCCCAACCCAAAATAGATGCATTCGTCTCGCCGACCCTTCTCTCTCTCTCTCTCTCTCTCTCTCTCTCTCTCTCTCTTCCCCATCATTCGCTCTCTATTTCTTCTATCTATCTCTCTCTCTCTTCTCTATCTCTCTCTCCCACCAGATTCAGCTCCAAACTTTCAGAATCATGAGAATTGATGCTTGCATGAATTCCTAATAGACCTCGTCTTCTCATATTCACAAAACATAATGATGGTAACATAGCTTTCTTTCCAAGTAGTGCAGATAGGGGTAAAAACGTAAGGTATAGAGATCGATGGTAAAAACCAGTATATGGGCATGCTAATATTTGTTTGATATAAACTGTATTTATTTTTGTTTTACCCAGGGTGACCTCATCAGTAGCAGTGCTGTAGTCGAGTCCACCCCATCCGAGTCCGAGTCCGAGTCCGAGTCCCTCGAGTCCGAGTCCGAGTCCGAGTCCGAGTCCGAGTCCGAGTCCCTCGAGTCCGAGTCCGAGTCCGAGTCCGAGTCCGAGTCCGAGTCCGAGTCCGAGTCCTGGCATCCGAGTCCCAAGTCCTGGCATCCGAGTCCCGAGTCCTGGACATCCGAGTCCGAGTCCGAGTCCGAGTCCCAATGGGAACATCTTAAATTGCATTTTTTTTACGTCTCATTATTTATATCATGATAAATAGCTTACTGTGAACTCTATAGCATAAATAGTTTCTGGTTCATTGAAAACTTCCGTTTGTCAGAGAATTTAATTTAAAAAGAGGGATAAACAATATTTCACCAAGAACACCAATAGTTCAATCTTATCAAATAGCTGATGAAAAGTCATACAAAAGTGAATCGTCAAACCCTTACTAATAAAACCATTGTACATGTATCAGCTAATTCAGTGGCGGATCCAGGAATTTGAAATAGGGGGGGGGGGCGCCAGCGGCGAGGGAGCGGAGGGTGTGGGAGGGGGTATCCCCCCTCCCACGGTAAAAATCATAAAAACAGAAAAATTAAAGGGGGCGCGCGGCCTTGGCGCCCCTGCCTGGATCCGCCACTGAGCTAGTTCAGTCATAAACTGGCTTAATGTAATACAAGTGCAACATTAACATTCATTTTGGAAACTGACTACATGACTAAGTGACTCAAGTAAAACGAAAGTATTTGTTAAACCGTAATAAAACCATTTGACACTGCCAAAAATTATAAATTGCTGACTCGACTTTTTCCCACATTTTTGCCACAGAAACATAGGTTGCAAGTAAAAAGATAAAAAGAAGATCAAAACTAGTTCATAATACTTTCTTGAAATACAAGTGGAATAGTAATCTATTTGAGACTACCCAAGACATCCCAGGCTGGGGTTTATATGGGGAAACGTGTGTTACAGATTAATCCATCTCCAAATGGTTAATATCAGTTTCAATACTTGTCTGTGTCATACGTGTATAACGAGTGTATACGAGCATATAAAACGACTAATCTTAACGTCTATTTGGGCACATTCTCGTACCGTTAATACGGCGATCGATGTTAAGGTCTTGTTCAAAATACAGCTCAATCGAGCAAGGTGAGCGAAAATAGCGTGTGTTTTTTTTTGTTTTGTTTTGTTTTGTTTTTTTTTGTTTTGCATGCCCTGGGGTAATTTTTTTGAGCTAAAATTAAAAGCGGAAAACGGACAAAATTGCCGGTCTCGTTGCCGGTCTCGGCCCGATTTTCGCCCGAGTCACGAGTCACCATTGGTCGAGTCCGAGTCCGAGACCGAGTCCGAGTCCGAGTCCGAGTCCCGAGAAATAGGGACTCGAGACCTACAGCACATTCAGTAGTCACAATATTGTTTCCAATCAATAAGTTCCCCCCCCCCCCGCCCAGTTTTGAGAAAGGGTCGACCCGTTTTGATAACAATGATTTTGAACCCCTCAATGTGTTGCCAACTTAAGGTTTTTAGAGCTTAATTATTCTTGTTTTTAAAGTTCCTGGCATTGAACGCAATATGGTCTGGAGAAAATGGACATAGCGTGTGCAGAATTTTTTGCTCTTTCTACTTATGCATCTGGTATATTTTGTAGAGCTCTGAATCAGTAGTTATTGAACCAAACCACAAAGACCGGAATTAATTGTCTCGAAAGGCTCATAATACTGCGATCGAGCCTAGGTCATGGCTAACCGGCGTGCTGCGCATGCGCTAGATTATGACCGAAGAATTAGAATTGAAGACGGCCGGTGAATGGAAGAAATCCGTAAGTAAATTACATTTGTTTTCTATGTAGAATTGCATGTAGACGTTTATGAGATTTGGTTTTGTTACATATATTAATAAAATCTAAGATAAGACATGCTAGCTTCATATCGACAACAATCACTTCTGATGACTGCTCCTGCTGCACTCTGTAACTTAAATGTAACAGTCACTAACAAGATTAGTTAGGTCTAGACCTAACGTTAACTAAGACTAACTTAAGTCCGATACGTTCCTTTTCATGTCATGTTCTGTCTGACGGCGTATCTTAGTTAGATGTTGACTAATTTTAATAGAGCTATTTGGATAAGAGTATATCTATTTTAACTCTGACACGTTAGCTTGAGAAGTGATGAAACAGTTAATTTCAATATCAATATTAAGATATAGACTCTAGGCTAGATCTGACCACTTATATAGACTCTAGTCTAGTGACTCAAGGATTGTAATTCCGAACAGATTGTATATTACCGAACGTGTACAGTTAAGCGCCTAAAATGGGTTTTCATACGCTTGGGATTACGCGTATGAAAACCACACTATTGAAACAAAGGTGTGTCTTTTTCCCATAGGTTTCACACGTTCGGAAATACAGTACCTTTTTCAAGGGGCCAAAACGCCGCGTCGTTGGGAAGGGGTTCACTCGGAAGGGAATATCGTATTAAATCTACCAAAACGTTGTCTTTTTAAAATTCCATCAACTTCTTTTTCTGTAGGACTTTGAGCATTCATTATGTAAGTTTGACAGATATTCGTTTGATATTTAATTTGCTATCATTGATTTTCTGAAAAGTGTTCGGACACTGGATCAACCACCATACATGTACAACTAGAACTACAAGCTTATCTGAAGATAACCTTGTACCCCAGACTAGCTTTTATGGGTGAATAGGCCTCCATAGCTTTTGTGTGTATCAGCAGGCCTTTTTCCAGGGTAGATCATTCATACAGGAGAGGAAAATGATTATTTAAAATTTCACTTTCAATTCTGAATCCCCTAACTTAAAATTTCTAGGGGTGACAATAGATAATAAATTAACATGGCACGAACACATTGGTATTGTCTGTAACAAAGTTTCTAAAGGAGTTGGTATTATGAACAGGTTACGATTCTTGCCAAAATTTATACTAATGACTATATACAATGCAATTATTCTTCCTTATCTAAACTATTGTAATATTGCCTGGTGTAATTCAAATAGCTTATATATAAACAGGCTTTATTTATTGCAGAAAAAGGTTGTCCGCATTATTACAAAGTCCCCTTACCTTGCCCACTCTAAACCACTCTTTTCTCGGTTACAGATTTTGAATATTTATGATTTAAACCTTTATAATATTGCCGTCTTTATGTTTCTTTGTTTCAAAAATAAAATTCCTATTCAAATATTTTCAATTTAACTCTGATTTTCACAGTTATAATACAAGATCATCCATGAAATATCATTTTCCTCAAACAAGAACGAACAGCTCAAAATTTTCTATTTTGTTTAAAGGCGGATTCACACCGAACACGACACACGACACACGACACGACAAAACGACATACTACACGACAAACGGCGAAAAAACAGTGCACACCGCACACGACATTCGCTAAAAAGTCGTGCTGGAGAGAGGGCGATGTCGTTTTTGATGATGAGAATGTCGTGATAGTATTCATTTAAAGTTCATCATTGTAGTCATCAAAATAATTCTATAAGAGTTTTATATTGTTTAATTTTGAAATCATTTATTCTTTATTTGGATTTCTAAAAGTTGTTAAATTGGTCAAGTGACACATGTTGAGAAATTACAAAAGTAATATTTGCCGTTTTCTATTCGGAATAATCATAGCTGTATTTTTTTTTCTTCATATCGTGTGAGTATTATAAATACATTTTTAAAAATGATCTTTGTCGTCTATTCAGAATAAATCCAAGCAGTTTTGTTTTATACACTCACGACTGACCATGTTTTAGAGACAAAATGATCTGAAAAATATATTTCCTTAATTGAAAATAGTGGTGCAGGCTTATAATTATCTAGAATACGGGTACCAGACATTAGGAGAGTAGATCTACTTAATTTCTTGCTGGACCAAGTCTAACGGAAATTTTTGTTTTCCATTTATGACGAGTAGATTGTCTATGACACATGGTCATAACCTTATTTCTGTGACATACTAGTAATATGCACATTTTCCCCAAACTTAAAAAAAAAAAAAAATTCTGTCTGCAATTTGGATTTGGTGCAGACCGGGGGGGTGGAAATAAATGGCTAAGTGGGAGGTTGCGATATGATAGGACTCCTCACACACCCTCTCCTTTCTAATTGGTTTGTTTTATTACTTCACATTCTATCAAGTATACTCACTTCCATACCAATATACCTCAAATAAAATCGCAGTCACAACCGCATACCTTGCAAGTTTCTCCTTTCTTTCAAATTGTAAATACAGGGGGAAAGTTGTCGGTATTGTTGGATATTCTATGTATCTGTGTATAAGTTATCTCAAAACACACTCATGGTTGATAAAAAAAAAAAAATCAGATATTTGTCAACAAAGCAAAAGCAATACTTTGCCCCATATTATGGAAAATCTTTAAATGACTCCAGAGAATATGTTTTCAAAGTTGCATTGAAAAAATACACACTTTTAAATGTCTTTCCCTATTTCTTCTCCCCCTCTCTCTCTCTTCTCTTTATTCCCCCCTCTCTCCATTCCCTCCCTCTCTCCCCCCCCCCCTCCATCTCTCTCTCTCTATCTCTATTCCCTTCCCCCTCTCTCTTTCAAAATTGTTCAGTACCCATTGTATTCTGTTTGAGAGCTGAAAAAAAAACTGAATATAATTGGAAAGATTATCATTAAACAATACAAATATTTAAAAGACTTAAACAGTTATTTAATACTGCGATTCAAAACTTTGAATGAGATAGATTTCTACAACAAGCACCTTTAACAAAATAATAGACCAGTATGGATTTTCCTTTAAAACAGTATTGAGAAATCATGTAAATATTTTCAGTTATAGTATTGTATTCAGGTAAGTTTAAGCTCCATCAGCATGGAAATGGACTTCATCCCCAAGAATGTATGATGTAGTAAGCAAATACAATTAGCTCATACACCCCCCCCCCTTCCAGAATACATGGAACATACTGCTAATAAGATGCATCTAACTGCAAAGGCCGAATGATTATGTAGGGGGAGGGGAACATAAATTGATATTCAACGACATTAACCACAGTTAAATTTTGAAATAGAGATTTGACAAAACTTTGAAAAGCCCCACTGAAGAATTAACTTATAATTGCAGACTAAATAACATTCTAACCAGTGGTAGTGCATAACATAGTTAAATTAAAGAAGAGAAGTAAGATAGTTGTAGGAGCTGTGAAATGAAATTCTTCATGGGGGTAAGACTGTTATTCAAAATACTAAAATGAATGGACTATGTTATGCCTTTGGTGTGTCCTTGCACACTCCATTGTGAGATCATTTGAGGATCGAGGGGAGGGGGGAGCAAGGGGTACTGGGGTACTAGGAACCAGTGGCGAATCCAGGCTTTCTTGAGGGAGGGGGCTCAATATTCACAAAATTTTCTGACAAGCAAAAAAAAAAAAAAAAAAAAAAAGGTCCTCAGCATTTTTGGGGCCCCTTTTTGGTCCCAGGGGAGGGGCCCGGGCCCCCCCCCCCCCCCCCCCCCCCCCCCCCCCCCCCGGATCCGCCACTGCTAGGAACTACAAGGAAGGGTGTGGTGACACAGGTAGTATTAATATTAGCAGCCGATGGACTGGGGAGAGACACTGCTATCTGAGAACGATGAATGGCATCAAGTTCATTCCCTTCGACTCCCTCTTGTTCTTGAGAGCATCCTTTTGTATCAGCTACCAGGTACAATCTCTTGTAGGTGTGTACATGCCCTGCAAAATAATAAAAGAATTAAACAATGATATAGCTTTCCTAACAACAAGCATTACATCATAGCTACAAAGTGACTTGTATAGTTGTATAACATTTTTGAGATACAATTCACAAAACACATACATCAAAATTACTAAACATTTTTTTGAATGAACAGAAATTTAATAAGATGAGAAAATAGCATCTAACATAGCAAGAGACTATAACACAAGCATGCATGATCAGTGTTTATGTATTAAATGCTATCGTTGTGTAGGACCATGACAAAGCTTATGTTAGTAAATAGAAGATCAGGGTATAAATTATTTCCCTGTTAATTAAAACAAAGCAGCACAACTAATTGACAGACTTTGAATGAACACCCATCCCCAATTTCCATGAATTGATGCATTGGGAAAACAATTGGACTGTTGCATGTACTGTACTATAAATAAAATTGTACTTACTCTCTTAGGTAAGGATGTGAAATCAACAATACTAGTACGTTAGTAAGTGTTTTTCCTTGAGGATGGGAAACAGGTGTGTGATGACCTGAAATGATGGTGGCACCAGTTCTACTTCTTTTCCCTCGTTCTTCCTCATGTTCTTGTACTGCATTAAACAAGCCTGTATGTTGACCAAACTACATCCAGCACTTTCTCCTGTAAATTTAGTAAGAAAGGAATTTAGATCATTATTGTATTTTCGCCAGGATAAGAAATAACAAAGCAAAATGAAATTACTAAAAAAAAATAATTATTTACTTTAAAAGACAAAATAGCAATGCTGAGAATAATAATGATTTTAAAAATAAAAGTAGTAAATAAATTATTTGACCAGATGAATTCTGACTTGCTTTATGTCTTATTTATAATGACATAATTGATGGGGGATGTTGTACTGTATGTACATGTAAAGTATCTATATAAAAACTACTTATCAGTTTCCATCTCCAAACGAATCTTTAACTTCATTTTAGAGTTGAATGAAACAAAATAATTACCAGATCTTTCAAGCTTGCTGGCAATCTTTCAGCAAATGTGTCTCACCCTTAATATCCTCATCTTTGTACAGGGATTAGCCTGGTTTTCCAGTGTTTAATCCTGGCCCATTCTTTTATGCTGCAAAAAATAGATGGAGAAAGTAACAAACCATAGGACTACAAATAAACAGGTTCATAAATATATAAGGTTCTTTTAATATTTCTTCATGGAATGGACTTTTATTTCATATTAGAAATTCACATTTAGTCTCATCTCAAATAGAATGGTTGGTCTTATGATAGAAATTTATGTAATTATTCAACTTGAAAAAAAAAAGTGAAACATAAAATTTAACCTATTTCAATTTATCAAGAGTTTATATATAGCGAAATGGCAAAAGATAAATCATAATAAAGGCCATAGTGACATATAATTTTATTTACAACTTACTACACTCCCACTCAAACAAATGTTGGGATTCGCCCCTTTTTCTCAATGTATAGACTTAGGGGTTTATGAACAGCAAGTGTACATAATACATATACATCTACTCTAGATCCAGAGGCGGATCCAGGAATCAGGATTTTGTCAAGGGGGGGGGGGGGCACATATCTCAGAAAACTTTCTGACAAGAAAAGAAAAATAAAGGTTACATGTATCTTATTTCTTTTCTTTTTTTTTTGGTCCAGTTTTCCTTCAAATTCTCTGAAAAGCAAAAAGGGGATGCCCCCTAAATCTGCCACTGCTAGATCTTTGACATCCCTGTTTCGGATTTGTAGCCCTAATGAAAAAATTCTCTCTGAAAATTTCAGTTTTACTAATATTGCCATATATGTCAAATTGATCTAATGATTATTCTTATTTCTCCCTTTTTAAAAATTATTTTATTGGCCTGTAACTTAGACTGCTTCTAGATCTACTGGAAATGCTTTGATCAAAACAAAAAGAATCAAAACTAGACTCTACCTAAAACAAACAAACAATAAAACAAAAAGATAAGGGGCCTGGAGGAGTGAGTTTAAGATTTAGACTAACTGTTACTTAGATCTAAATGTTAGACCTACAAATAAGAAAAAGGTCTCTAAGTCTAACTTAGTTCTAGATCTACATAAACTCTAGATCTAATGTTAGTCAGTGACATGTATGATGTAAATTGATGTTAGATATCTTAAATTTAGAGTCTAGAGATTAGACTCTTGCCTAACTTAGAATCTAGACCACTATACTATTATTTGGCCTAACGTTAGGCTCTAGATCTGGATCTAGTAGAATTAACAGCTTAGTAAGTACACTACAA
The DNA here is from genome assembly GCA_025618425.1 of Heliocidaris tuberculata. Classification (NCBI taxonomy): domain Eukaryota; kingdom Metazoa; phylum Echinodermata; class Echinoidea; order Camarodonta; family Echinometridae; genus Heliocidaris; species Heliocidaris tuberculata. Next base: position 4,493,657 of record CM046832.1, read on the forward strand.
GCCCCCCCCCCCCTTCCCTAAAATTAGGCTCAAATTAAGAACCAACAACAGTGAGACTAAATCATGTCAAGTTGAGTAGATGGTCTAGTAACGTTAACAGTCAGTGACACTGACAGGTTCGAAATTTGTAGGGGGGGGGGGGGTCTCTCTCTCTCTCTGTCGATTTTACAGACACTAGACCATTATAATGCAGACCATAGGCTAGCTCTGATTTTAAACGGAATGATGCCCATACCATGCTTCCCCCCCCCCCCCCCCCCCCCCCCCCCGGCCTCCAGATACACTGCCTGGAGTCTGGACTCCTGGACCTGTAATGGTCCTGGGGCTGGGACCGGGCTGGAGTTTTATAGCTTTAACAGTTAGGCCTTATTTAGTTTAGTTTACATGTTGTTAGGAATTAGGCCTATATTCAGCTAGACCTAACTTAGACTAAGACCTGGAGCCAGGGATCTAGCTCTAGATCTAACTTTTACTCATTGAATTTGCTCATAACCTAGCCTAACTTATGGCTAGGTAAAGTTAAGTTTAGCCACCATTTATTCTCTCCGCAGTCTAAGTTAGATCTATAGTCTTATAGACGATAGATTCTCTAAACTTACTGTTAATGTTATTGTAAACGTTAGTTTTGGTCTTTGTCAAGTTGATCAAATGTTGGCCTTTGTTAAGTTCGTCAAGCATTGATAAAATATAGACTAGAGTCTATAGACCTCTCATCTAATTAGTCTTACTCTTAGTGTTACTTACCGTAGTAGATAAACTTTCAGCAACCTTTCAACCAAAGGATCAATCAGACAAGTAGATCTATGTAACTTAGGTCTCTCGTTTTGGTTGGACTTGACGAAAACATAACCAATGCTGTGTTTTTGTGTATAGCTAGCTCTATGGTACTTTTTGTGCGGTGCGATAAAATAATTTACACGTAAAATCCCATAGCTATAGAGATATGAGCTGGAGAAGTGAAAGTTTCTGTAATACAATTAGCGGCTTTGGATGAATATGACGTCACTGCAAATCCTCCACGCTAATTGGTTGGTGGCCAAAATGTCGTTTTGTCGTGCTGGGAAAATCGCTCACTGAGCGATTTTCTGAAACGACTAAACCCCCCTAAAAACGTCGTGCACGACGTTTCGAAAAATGTCGTGGCAGGTGTGCACGGTGCCATAGGGTTTACATTAGAGCGATTTTTCAGAAAGTCGTTCATGTCGTTTTGTCGTGTCGTGTGTCGTGTGTCGTATTCGGTGTGAATCCGCCTTAAGGGCCCAGAAGTGTGGAATCATATAGATGAAATTATAAGAGAAAGCCCATCTCTGAATTCATTCAAAAGGAGATACAAATCTTTTTTATTGGCACAGTCTAAAAGATAGGCCTTTCTTGCATGTGTGTAGGGTGTGTGTGTGCGTGGGTGTGTGTGTGCGTGATTGTGTGAAATTGATTAGTTATGTATAAGTGCAATTTTGTTGTCTTTAATTACGATTTTAATGTGTAGTTTTAATATGTGCATGTGTACTTTTATGTATTTGTTTGTAAGGGGATAACCTAGATAAGTAATTTACTTTTGTTATCCCCCCCCCCCCCACTTTATGATATATATATGTTAATTTTGTACACTTTTATTTTAATGATTTTGGTGGAAATAAATAAAATTCAAAAATAAAATTCAATTTGTGGCACAGTAACCCTGTGTGTGTGATATGTGATATAATATGATGCCATGTACTTTAAAGTGATTTTGCAATGCAAATGATGGACTGGCCGCACACCGGCTACCGGCCACACTTTGCAGCATCTACTCTATGAGGTCTTACAAATTTAAAATTTCTAGTACTTTCAGCTAATGATCCATCCCATTTCGTGAAGCTGCTGCTATAGCTACAATGTAAGACGTTCACCCCAAAACGGGGAATTTTGTCAAACTCATTTCTTTTTGTGTACTGCTACTCACTTCAGAATTGAAATATACATAGATGATCATCTAATTCCAGATTTTTTTCTTGTTATCCTTATGATACTGAAAAGATGATTAAAAACTGCCATTTTGGTTTTGTGGAGACACCTTTGAATGACTGATCAAGCCTTGCAATGTCGATGGCAATACGATCGCAATTGATCGGCAATACACCGACTGTACTTTTATGCTATACCCAAGGCCCCCTACTACGGCATATGAAGGCATTCAGTCTCTATGTAGGGAGGTCAGTGGAGGTCAGTGGAGCCAGACGTAGTCTCAGTGGAACAACCGACGATACAGAGAGACTCGAGCTTTTGGTCTAACTCTGTCCTAGACAGAAAAATCTGTTTAAAATTTTTTTTTTTTTGAGGCTCCAAGACGGACGGAGCCTCCCGCAGTCACCATATACTCTGCCTGTCTTAAGCACTGTGCCTATGGGCAAAAAACGTGAGGTACCTCGCCTGAAAGCTTTACAACAAAATACTAGTCGTAGATGAAAAAAAATACAAAAAATATTGTGATAGATATACTTAATATTTTGCACTCATCTAATTTTTTCGATATTTCAAGATTTACAGAAATTTTACCGTTTTTCCATGTTGTTAACGGGGTTATCGTAAGTGAATCTATCGGGTGAACTGAATATCTATCTATCCGTGTTATCTTCTCCGTGTTCGGAGGTTGATTACAACATTTTTCCACACATTTCTGCTCTGTGCCATTCTAGTGCACTCTTGCAGTGTTTTTCCCACTCCACGTCTTGATGTTCTGAATGATCGGAATATACGTACATCTACTAGTAAACGCACATGCGTGCGTGTTCCCAGCCATAGATAAGCACATAACCAAATACCCCAACGGGAATGTGTGAGGCAGACTTCAGCTATGTAGAAGAGGGATTCTGTGAAGCCAGACAGTGTCTCAGCAGAGCATACATGTATCTCTGAACAAAATAGACTGATTTTTCAGTCTAACTCTGTCTCTGCCCCAACTTATACATGTAGATCTTTACCTAGCCTGGAAGGCTCTTTGGGAGAGTAACAAAAAAAGAAAAGAAAAGAAAGGCTTACACTACTCTCCAGAGAGCCTGGTATTTCTACCTATCTAAGTCAAGCCTCTGGAAAATCACTTTATCATTCATCAGCTTATGTCATCATCCAGTAGTATCACTCATAAATAGAGAATATTTAAACCCCATTCCATACCCTCAAATAAAAAAAGATCAAAAACAAACTTTGAAATTTTAAGGAGAGAAAAGTTTTCAAACTCGCCCCATGTGTCCTAACATGACACCAACCGATGCAATCTTCAGATCCACCTTACGTTAGACAAAACTTCAATACTTGTGGGCAGCGACGTGCGTATTTCCCCTACAACGATTGTCCTTTCTCTGTCTGCTGTTCAATCCACCCCTTCTCAGTATTGTATTGCAGCCAATACATTCACTAAAGTATCCTTCTCTCCATTGCAGCAGGGATGTCTGTAGAATCATAACTAGTGACATCTCCTAAATTCCTCAGAACATCAAATTCCCAACTTTTTAATACTTTTAATGCTCTGTCAAATCTTGACTCTTGTACTTCATATATCAACAGCATTATCAAAGTGCTATAATGTTGCATTTCTGGAGTTTGCACATCAAATTTACAACAAGGTTTATCACTGCCCTTCCCAATTACTTCTTGTGCAAGATCTGTAATTGCCTGGTAGAAATTCTGTGATTTTCATAATTATGACTTATAACTTTCAAAATCTAGATTTGCTTATTTGAATACCATTCACTGGTATCTAAAGCAATTAAACCCCCACACCCCATTCTCTCTCTCCCTCTCTCACGCACACACACTCTCTGTAATACTTTTAATGATTATTACTTATCAAGTCTATATAGATCTGCTTGTATTACTTCAATATATATTTCAAATTAAAAGCAGGAAATCTGGGCTGCAGCCTACGAGACCGACAGCCCACAAAATCGACAGTGTTGGAATTTCAGTTTCAAAACGAGAATAAATTATTCTCCACCTCTCTCTCTGTTATATTTTATAATTATGACTTAGCAGTTTAAGATTTGCCTGTTTGACTACTGTACAGAAAATTGGGGTTGATATCAACAATTGATTGAGACCCTTTTCATTTCTTTCATTCATCATCATGAATACAAAAATTAAAAGGGTGTGCATTAATCCTTTTTTTTTTAGTTTTTAGAATAAAATGTTTTAATTTTGTTCCTCTCTTATTCTCCTTATAATTGTTGATAGCCGCCCCATTTTCAGCATACAGTATTCAAGCATGCAAATCTAGATTTGATGAGTCATAATTATCAAGTTGATTTTCTAGTACTTTTGATAACCATGACTTGGGTTATCAAATGTAGATTTGCTCTTTTGGAAACTATATATGTACATGTTGTATCATTTAAAGTCATGGAAAGCATAATACATGTATGTGATCAGATATTGCTGTCACCGTATCAAGCTTCAACTTGTATGTCACTCTTAGTACGTCTTTCAGGAGAAGAACTCAGCAGTGGATATGATTTTCTACGTATCTCGTTGATGGAACTATGTAATAAACACTCATAATTGAAAAAGTCAAGTCATTTAGAGTCATCACGCTTGACATCAAAAAGTCTTCTGATGATACATATTGCACCTCTTTGCATATTCTACCATTTCTTCCTTCGTCCATCTATCAAGCTGACTGATATCCTACAGGTTGGGGCACCTTGTGTGAGGACAATAAGATTTAATCCCAGTGATCATCCAAAATGTGTGTAGATTCCTAGGATCATGTCAATAACTGAACTTCATCTTGATTCATGTGCACCTATGGCAAGACAACTATGGAACTCTGTCCCAGTATCAATTTCCCCAGGAACTCCAGATTTGGATTCACAGAGACAGCAGTGACTTTATTTCTTCTTTATTAGTTATTATTAGTCTGTTTGTAAATATTTAATTGTCTGGTGGTTATGGCATTGTAGGGCCTAATACCTGACTGGGAGATGGTGACCTGTGAATGATGAGCCTACGGGGCCTTGGCCCTTAAACTGTGGGTGAACGGCACGCCCAGTCGGGTGCAGGTGGGGTTTTTTGTTGTTTTTTTTTTTGTAGAGCTTAGCATAGGTTTCCCATAATTTCCATGACACCAGAGATTTCATGTACAAATTCTTTTTATTGTTTATGCATACATATTTTGATTTTTTAGATCTACATTATTTTATGCCATGTTAGTATACTTCATGTTAAATTATCTCTTTCTTTTGTGAAATGTTCTTCAGCATTTTGCTCTAGACCATTTTCATATTCCAGAGGGTTCCATAAGATCCATAGAATCCATTGAAAGTATATCATTTCTCTTTTTTCTTTCTCTGCTTAATTTCAGAATTTTGAATCTACCTTTGCTTGTTTGAATACTGGATACCTCATTAGATTCAAAGCAGGAAATACCATTCCCTTTTTTTTTTCATATTGATAATATTTCATAGATTTTTTTTTTCTTAAGACTGTACTGTAAAAGGGGGTGAATAAGAACAATTGGGCTAAAGAAACGAAAATTGGGAAATTGAAAAATGATGCAGATCCTTTTTATATCCTTTATCAATCATAAATTGTAAAAAAATGAAAAGCATCTGCTTTATTCCTTGGAATTAAAAAAAAGGATTTTCTAGTTTTTGTTTGTATATATCCATGTGTTTTCTGCTAATTCAGATTCACAACATGAATTCATATCCCACTTTTCTATTGAACTTTGTTAATATTCTTTTTTTTTTTATATACATGTGTAGAAATGTAGTGGTTTGAATATGTAAATCTTATTATACAGAAGAATTATTCCCTCTCTCTTATTTTTTAAAATAATTTTGACTTATCCAATAAAGGTTTGCCTGTTTGAATACTGTACTTTAGAGTGGGGTAAACATCAAAAAGCTAGGTAAATAGAAACAATAATCTGAAAAAGCCTTTTTAACATTGTTTTTCACCCATTCCAAGGGACGTATTCTGAAAACTGTGTTATCTTTTATGTTAAGGAAAATTATGTTAATTGTAATAATAAACTAAAATAGAACAAAACAAACTGTTACCATTGGTGCTTGCATAGATGTCTCTTTGATTTGTTATGACAATTAACATAAAAAAGATAATATCATTTTCAGAATACCACCCACTTATTTTTTATGTTTTTATCTTTGTTTTAAAAAGTCCAATATTTGTTCCTATACCCTTTTTTGTGTGTCAGATTCAAAAGAAACATTCCCCTATACAAATTTTGGTTCGCTTATTGGCAAGCTTGCCACAAGCGTGCCGCACGCTTGCACACAAGCGTGACAGCAAGCTTGTGGCGTGCTTGCGGCATGCTTGCCGCAAGCTCGTTTGTACCAAATATGTAAATTAGTTGCAAGCTTGCCACAAGCTTGCAACTAATACATACTTGATGGCAAGCTTGCAGCAAGCTTGATGAAAAGTTTGTGACTAGTTTACTGCAAGCTTGCAGCTAATTTACATATTCGGTACAATACGAGCTTGCAGCAAGCTTGCCGATAAGCGTGCCATTCAGCGTGCCACAAGCTTGTGGCTAGCTTGCAATCAAGTGTTAGTTTCTACACCGAGCTTTTACATTCATGTATTATATGTCATCTTGTACCAAACTGCATTGATTTAGTGGTTAGTTATTGTAAATAATTAATAATTGAAATAGTGTGTTTCCTTTTTTCATAGATGCTATCTGAATAATATCCAATATTATTAAAGCTGTAGAATTAAACTAAATATGATATTGAATATTTCATTGAAGCATTTTATGTAGAAAGAAATATGCAAATGAGTCATGCATATTCAGTGTACCATGTTTATGTCATCTATAGTTCTTCTAAATTTGAAATTAGCACTTATAATTTGCCTGAAGAAGCCATATATAAGGGGATTTCAATTTGCATCATTTTTTTTTCTCAATATAGTTTGTCATTTATAAGTGTGAATAATGATTGTTATATTTAATAGCAAATTATAACATATGCATACATAGAAATTATCAAATTTTTTTTTTTTTTCTAGTGATAAAAATGCATATGGGAACAATATTGCACTCTGATTTAAGTTGTCTTAATATAAAAGTTTAGCACATAATCCTATCTGACAGAGTCCTCAGACCAAATGCATGATGAATATCATATTTCTCCTCTCTTGATATTTTTGAAATGTTTTGCTATCTTTAAACAATAAATTTCCATTTGGTAATGTGCAAGCTCGCCGCAAGCTTGCTGCTTCCCATGAAACTTGCAAGTATGCAGCAAGCTTGCTGTTTTTGTCCAAGCTTGCCGCACGCTTGCCATTTTTGTGCAAGCTTGCGGCATGCTTGCGGTAAGCTTGCCATCATTTTCTAAGCTCATTTTAAGCTTGCCGCAAGCGTGCTGCAAGCTTATTTTGTCAAAAACATGCTTATTAAGCGTGCCACAAGCTTATTATGAGCTTGCCGCAATCTTAAATTTGTATAGGGGTTCTTCCCCCTTTTCAATTTGATTTTGTAAATATTATTATTGTAAAGAGATTTGCTTGTTGGAATACTGTATATTAAATTCAAATACAAGAATTACTTCTTCCCTCTCTCTCTCTCTCTCTCTCTCAGTTAGATTATGATTTATCAAATCTAGATTTGCTTATTTGAATACTGTACAGTAAAACAGGGTGAATAGAAACAAATTAATCCTAATATTTCTCATTGTAGAAAAAAAAAGGATTTTCCAATATTTGTTTCCATCCACCCAGTTTTCGGGAATACCAGATTCCCAACAAGTGTTTCCTTTTATATTTTTGGTAAATACATGTGCTGTATTAGTTTTCAACACACATTTATAGATTTTATTTTTTGAATACAGTAAATCAGATTTGACAAGATTATTCCACCTCTCTCTGTTATTTTTTTTTAATAATACGCATGACCATATTTATGTTTGAATACTGTATGCATGTACTATTCAAAGTCAGGAGAGAACATCATGTGATCAGATTTGCTGTCACAATTCCCAAAACACTGTCTAGGTCTCCATCTACTCTTTGTTAAAGAGTTAAAGAGTTAGGAGTTTGTAAAGTTTTGATGGTTTAGAGGACTTGCAGTCAATGCAGACCTATCACAACACTTTGTAAGACAGGGCCTTAGGCCCACACATCATAGGATTACAAGTCATTGTGAATATTTTCATTTTCTGGTGGTCATGGCATTGTGTAGGTATAGTGCCTGGCTGGGAGATGGTGACCTGTGAATTATGTGCCTACGGGGCCATGTCCCTTAAACTGTGGGCGAATGGCACGCCCAGTCAGGACTTCTTTTTTTTTTTTGGTAGGGCTTAGCATAGGTTTCCCTGGATTCCATGACACCAGAAATACCATGTAGTAATTGTCTTTTATGCATACATAGTTTGATTCTTTTTAAATTTGTTATTATATGATGTTGTCATACTTGTACATTAATGTCCTTTGGCAAGACATGAATCTACATTTGCCACTCTCCACCCATAAATGGGTAACTGGTAGGAACTTGTTCCTTGAATGCTTGCAGTGCCTTAGGGCAGCTTGGCTAAAGCCAGGGTAATAATAGTACTTTGTAGGTGCCTTAAGCACCCCCTGGGATGGATACATGTGCAATATAAATGTAGCTATTATTATCATAAATATCTGTTTCTTTTATGAAATGTTCTTCAGCTTTTGCTCTGGACCACTTTTCTACAAGGTGCATTTATAGAGTCCATTAAAAAAACAAAATTGCTCCTTCCTTTTTCTTTCCTTACATAATTAAAATATTTGAAATCTAGATTTGCTTGTTTAAATGCAATATATCAGATTCAAAACAAGAGTCATTCCTTCTATCTCCTTCATTCTTTTTGTTAAGACTAATCAAATCTAGATTTGCTTGTTTAAGTACATGTATTATACTGTGAAATGGGATGAATTGGAATAATTAGGGTGAATAGGAACAAATTTTTGGAGAAAAAACATTTGCATAATTTTATATCCAAGAATGATGCATACCCGTTCCATTTTTTCATCATCAATGCAAAAATGGAAAGGGTTGCGATCTGCGGTCATCTTGGGATTTTTTGTTGTAAAAAACAATGTTCCAATTTTTGTTACTATTCACCCCTGATGTTATAATTCACCCCTATTTATGGTAAATCAGATATTTCTCTCCCATTGTTAGGTCCATTTTTAAGTATTGATTATTATATACATGTAGATTCCATGTTTGAATACCACAAACCAGATTTTAAATGAGCATTATTCCCCCTCTCCCCACTTCTCTCTCTGTCACTCTGTTACTTTTATAATTATTACTTGTCAAATCTACATTTTTAAAAAATGTTTGAATACAGTATTGTAACAGCAAATTTTATACAGCCATTATCTACAGAAAGAAATATAAAGGAAAATAAGAATTCTTGTGAAGAAGTCATACCAGAAGACAGGGTGAATAGGGAAAAAATACAACAAATTTTTGACCTTTTTCTACAAAAATGGAAAAGGTCTGCATCCAATTTCTGTTCCTATGATCCTACCCACCCTTGTCTCTTGTTTGACAGTATCACAAGAATTCTTATTTCCCTTTATATTTCTTTTGAATATTCATTAAATAAGATTTGTGTAATTGAATACTGTAAATCAGATTAAAAAAAGAAAGAATTATTCCCTCTCTCTGTTCCTTTGTATATTTATAACTATCAAATCTAGATTTGGTTGGATGACTACATTACCTTTAAACTGGTTGAATAGGAACAATTGAGGTGAAAGAAAATTGAAAAACCTTTTAAAACATTATTCTTTTTGTTATGACTAATCAAATCTAGATTTGCTTGTTTAAATACAATATATCAGTTTCATATTGAGAGTCATTCATTCTATCGCCTTCATTCTTTTTGTTATGACTAATCAAATCTAGATTTACTTGTTTAAGTACATGTATTATACTGTGAAATGGGTTGAATTGGAATAATTGGGGTGAATGGGAACAAATTTTTGAGAAAAAAACATTTGCATAATTTTATATCCAAGATTGATGCATACCCGTTCCATTTTTTCATCATCAATGCAAAAATGGAAAGGGTCGCAATCTGCGGTCATCTTGGGATTTTTTGTTGTTGTTAAAAACAATGTTCCAATTTTTGTTACTATTCACCCCTGATGTTATAATTCACCCCTATTTATGGTAAATCAGATATTTCTCTCCCATTGTTAAGTCCATTTTTAAGTATTGATTATTATATACATGTAGATTCGCTTGTTTGAATACCACAAACCAGATTTAAAATGAGCATTATTCCCCCTCTCCCCACTTCTCTCTCTGTCGCTCTGTTACTTTTATAATTATTACTTGTCAAATCTACATTTAAAAAAAATGTTTGAATACAGTATTGTAACAGCAAATTTTATACAGCCATTATCTACAGAAAGAAATATAAAGGAAAATAAGAATTCTTGTGAAGAAGTCATACCAGAAGACAGGGTGAATAGGGAAAAAATACAACAAATTTTTGACCTTTTTCTACAAAAATGGAAAAGGTCTGCATCCAATTTCTGTTCCTATGATCCTACCCACCCTTGTCTCTTGTTTGACAGTATCACAAGAATTCTTATTTCCCTTTATATTTCTTTTGAATATTCATTAAATAAGATTTGTGTAATTGAATACTGTAAATCAGATTAAAAAAAGAAAGAATTATTCCCTCTCTCTGTTCCTTTGTATATTTATAACTATCAAATCTAGATTTGGTTGGATGACTACATTACCTTTAAAAGGGGTTAAATACATACAGGAACAATTGGGGTGAAAGAAAATTAAAAAAAACCTTTTTAAACTTTATTCTTTTTGTTATGACTAATCAAATCTAGATTTGCTTGTTTAAATGCAATATATCAGTTTCAAATTGAGAGTCATTCATTCTATCGCCTTCATTCTTTTTGTTATGACTAATCAAATCTAGATTTGCTTGTTTAAGTACATGTATTATACTGTGAAATGGGTTGAATTGGAATAATTGGGGTGAATGGGAACAAATTTTTGAGAAAAAAAACATTTGCATAATTTTATATCCAAGATTGATGCATACCCGTTCCATTTTTTCATCATCAATGCAAAAATGGAAAGGGTCGCGATCTGCGGTCATCTTGGGATTTTTTGTTGTTGTAAAAAACAATGTTCCAATTTTTGTTACTATTCACCCCTGATGTTATAATTCACCCCTATTTATGGTAAATCAGATATTTCTCTCCCATTGTTAAGTCCATTTTTAAGTATTGATTATTATATACATGTAGATTCGCTTGTTTGAATACCACAAACCAGATTTAAAATGAGCATTATTCCCCCTCTCCCCACTTCTCTCTCTGTCACTCTGTTACTTTTATAATTATTACTTGTCAAATCTACATTTTTAAAAAATGTTTGAATACAGTATTGTAACAGCAAATTTTATACAGCCATTATTTACAAAAAGAAATATAAAGGAAAATAAGAATTCTTGTGAAGAAGTCATACCAGAAGACAGGGTGAATAGGGGAAAAAATATAAAAGAATTTTTGACTTTTTTCTGCAATAATGGAAAAGGTCTGCATCCAATTTCTGTTCCTATGATCCTACCCACCCTTGTCTCTTGTTTGACAGTATCACAAGAATTCTTATTTCCCTTTATATTTCTTTTGAATATTCATTAAATAAGATTTGTGTAATTGAATACTGTAAATCAGATTAAAAAAAGAAAGAATTATTCCCTCTCTCTGTTCCTTTGTATATTTATAACTATCAAATCTAGATTTGGTTGGATGACTACATTACCTTTAAACTGGTTGAATAGGAACAATTGAGGTGAAAGAAAATTGAAAAACCTTATTAAACTTTATCACCCAGGAATGATCCAGACTCCTTTTGATACTTATTTTATTCTGTACAAAAATGGAAAAGGTCTGCGTTAATACTGGGATTTATTATTTTGTTTGTTTGTTTTTTTTTTTTGGGGGGGGGGGGGGTATTCGCCACAATATCCTATTCACCCAGTTTTCAGATTCACAATTTTCATTTTCATTTCTTTTCTCTTTGCAAGTATTATCTATTATATAAATGATACTTACAAATAATAAGTATTTGCTTGTTAAAATACTAGATATCAGATTCCAAACTTGAATAATCCCACCACTCTCTCTCTCTCTCTCCTACTTTTTGTAATTATAACTTATTAAATCTAGATTTGCTTGGTTTAATGCTTCATGTATATTAAATTCAGAACAAAATACATGCCCTCTCTTCCTAAGTCAATCTGTATAATTATGACTTATTAAAAATTTAGATTTGCTTGTTGAATATTATACACCAGATTCAAGGTTGCAAGAAAAATTGCCATCCTGCTAATTATATATCCATAGTTTGATTCAGAATTTGTTTCTTTATAATGTAATAATAATAATAATAGTACATTGCTTAGTTAATGCATAAAAACATCACTGTAATATTGTTAAAAAATTAATTATACATTTGAAGACAGTTGTGTTTTCAGCTCAGATTTAAATTGTCCCAATTGAGTGATATTCCGAAGTTGGGGTCTGCTCGCTATCCATAAGGACCGCTATTCATAGAAAACCGATTTTTAGCACGCGTCATGAATAGTTATGAATAGTGGTCCTTATGAATGGAGGTCCTTATGAATAGCGAGGTAATTTGTCTATGGTTTGCTCGCTATGTAGAAGGACTGCTATTCATACAAAACCACTATTCATTTAGTAATGCGTTATGGATAGCGGCCCTTATGAATAAGTGGTCCCTATGAATAGCGGTCTTTATGACTAGCGAGGTTACCCTGAAGTTCAGGTGCTATTTTTTGAAGTGCCCTATCCCCATATTGGTCTGCACAGAAATTTGAGAGAGAAGATTTTTAAAATTTTAACTAAGATTTTGTTTAATGCTGTATGTCAGATTTGAAATGAGAATTACTCCCTCTCTCATTATTCTCTGCTGTATTTCATTTCACAGTCCACTTTAGCGAGTAGTGAACCTATATAGAAAAGTTCTTTTCATTTCAGGTTTTTTATTTATTTGTGATCCCATGTGGTCTACAAACAATTTCAGCTTTGTTGCAGATAAAGCAACTTTGGGCATTTCACATAATTTGCATAAATCCAAATGGCCACATGTACAGGCATATTAAACAGTGCAAGATAACTTATGTCTTGTGCAATGTGCATGCCCATACCCAAGCTAACTGTGTTTTTATTCTTGTGCAGTGCAACCTGTGATACCATAATAAGACCCTTCGCTGTGTCACTGGTTTTATTGCACAAGATGAAAAACATTTTGGAATTTAATATGCAAATTGTAAGAATTGACCAAGTCTTTTTCTTTTTTGGGGGGGGGGGGGCAACAAGATGAAATTGTTTGTAGACCACATGCGATCACAAATTAAAAATAAAATTAAATGGAAAGAACTTTTCTAGGTTCATAAAATGTCAAGTTGACTATACGTTTTATATTGATGTTTTAACCTTGATTTTCGTGTATGAATATTGTACTGTAAAATGGGGGTGAATTGGAACAGTTGGTGAATAGGAAAAAAAAAATTGGAAAAGCTTTTTGACATGATTTTTCACCAAGGAATGATGCAGATCCTCTAAATTCAATTTGTTTGTTATTTCACTCATCCTGGGATTTATTTTTGTAAAAAACAGTGTTCCAGTTTTTGTTCCTATTCACCCTGTTTATAGTAAATCAGATTCACAACCAGAATTTTATATTAGCCTATAATATTTCTGTGTGTAAGTATTATATTGATGTACTTGTGTGAAGAATGTACGAGGAAGAACCTCTAGAGACTTTGAAGGGGCAAAGGGATAACTTGTCTCCCCCCCCCAAAAAAAAAGACTGATGACCCACAAGACCAACAATGTCGGTCTTGCGGGCCTTCTAACAACTTTTTTAGGGTTCACTAGACTGACAGCCCACAAGACTGAGCCAACTATACCAACAATGTCATATTAGTCTTGTGGGCCTTCTAGCCACTTTTCAGAGAGTTCATAAGAGTGTAAGCTCACGAGACCACCACATATCTATCTTTTCTTATGTATTCTTTTGTTGGTCTCTTGGCTTGTCAGTCTAGTGGCCCGTTGGTATCATGGACCTTTTGTAACTTTCAGTCTCATGTGCTGTCATTCTTGTGTGGGCTGTTGGCCATTTGAGATATCTCCCTTAAATCTTTATAAATTATGGAAACTTTCTCAGGAATCTTCTGCTCAGTCACAATGCAACTCGCAGGCATTGTTGAAATCAAAACTTAAATATGGAGCAAAGATACATGTATATTGAAGAGGCAGATATCTTCTCAACAGAGCAAAATTAAATATCATTTTTACATTATGAATCTAAATCGCATCAGTAAATTAAGTATTAATTAGAAAGAATCAATGCACTTGTCAAACAACTGTCAATCAAAATGAAATATGGCTAATATTTCTGCTTGCTCACAAATGGTAATGAAGTCCCTGTATATTTGATGTTCCCCCCCCCCCCCCCCCACCATTCCACCACTGATCAGGTCAGTTGATTGACTGATGTTGGTTTCCGTGGCTTGATTAGAATACACACTTCATCTTCTTTGAAGATGAATTACAAGCCTTCATTATTTTCCGTCGGGTCGATAAATATTTTTTTAAAATTAGATTGTTCAGTCCCTGAATTGTTTTGATGTGGACACATTTTTACACACATAATTTACCTTGTACCCTCTTTAGTTATCCCTCATCATCATTATCCTTATGTTTATGTTTGATTGAAGGTTTGTGTACCTCAAACGTTGTGTGAGGTCTAATACCAACTCCACTAATTTGCTGTTGATATTACATAAGAAACATTACCTGTAAAGGACCTGAAAAACTACTATTGAATGATACTGATCTGGCTTCATTCATCCTTCATGGACAATAGGTTTGTAGAAGCTTAGTTTTCAGAGCTATTCATCCTTCAGTGGGTGGTCCCAAGGCTCTCATCAAAATCCTTTTATTTTCCATAATTGGGCTTCTTGACAAATATGTTTGTTTAGTGTGATGATTGCTAGATATTGTTGCGTGAAATGGAGACTTACACCTCTCACATACCTCACTTACCCGAGGATTGGAAGAATAAATGTCTACCATACAGGTGCCCTCCATTCAAACTGTCAGCTTTTTAAAATCTTACTGTTACTACCTCAAATTGTTATTACACACATGTATTTTATCTTCTCTCTCTCTCTCTCTCTCTCCCTCTCTCTTTCTTCTTTATTTCTCTCCGTCCATGCTGCCTCCACCAAATACATTTGTGTACAAAATATGAGCATAAGCAAACAAGAACCTGTTTCTCCTTTTAGAAATTAGAGGCAGTATGAACCATCTGCATATAAACTCACTTTTTTTATATTCTGCTTAGTATAACAAATCACATTGAAGTAAAAACTAATACAAAATATTTAAACATTTTTAGTACAAAAATTGAAAAAAGCATAATTTGTAAATCAAATTTTACAGACTAGTGTAACTATAAACATAGGTGTAGGAACCGGGGAGGGGGGGGATGGGAATATCCTTCCATCCCCAATTTTTTGATGGTTGAAAGCCCCTTATTTTGTGCTCGTTTAAAATTCTTAATTTTTGGATTAAAAAAAAAATGGCCCAAAACGGCGATGACCATTTTGTTTGTGTGTGTGTGTCAGAGAATTTAGGAGTAAAAAAAGACACCCCAAAACAGCGATGACTATGAATAAGACATAATCCTTAGTCACAGAGCACTTGCAAGAAGATGTCTTCAATTCACAATGAATGAATTTGAGTACTATTGTTACTAAAGGAAATTTCTTTAGAATCTGCATGTGGGTGTCTGAAAATGTAACACAGTACCTTTGTATCAAAGTCTGCATTACTAAGGTGAGGTTTAGCCTTTTCATGAAGTATTACTGTTCATCATTCAAAACAGCATTCTGTGAGCAAAGTATTTTCATTTCACAATGAATGAATTTGAATGCAACCAAATGCAATAAAGCCAATCTATTTGGTCAAAGAAAGGTGGATGGTGATCATATCCAGGCTCTATTTTGTGTTGGCAATTGGGCATGAAATGTACATGAATTCTTATAATGACTGAGCTTTGTGCCTTAAATAAACCTTTGTTATCAGGGTTCAAATGGAGGTTATGTATCCTTGTTGTCTCACATTCAAATAAAAGTGCTAAGAACATTTGAAACATCCAAAACGGCAGCAAAAAATCATGTTCTTTGTGAAATGTAAGCAAGCAATAGTATACTGAGTAGTCAAATTTCAGCATTAAAAAAGTGCAGAGTATGTACAAAAGTATGCAGCACAGATCGTTGTTTCTGTAGCTTAGTAAAGTGTTGAGTAAATTCATTCCCTGGGGTTAATATCCTAAAGATTTACCCATGAGACATTATTCAATGTTCACCGCTTTAACCTTTATTGAAGTGATCAAGAACAGCTGACACTCTTGACTTCACAAATTGCCGACAATTCTGGTTGTTGTGAAGCATAAGGATTGATGATTGATCTGTGCTTCCCATGAGATTGACTACCATCTCAACTCATCAAGAAATATCATCGCTCTTCCTCTCTAATAACTTTCATTTTTCATATTTCTTATAATGTTTGCCTGCTCGTGAGAATTGCATTATTTTATCCCTGTCAAAAACCCAACATTATTGAAGGTGAATCGTGAATAAGATTTTTGTTGCCACACTTTCAAGGTTGCCCAGCTTGATGTGTTAAAAGAAATGGTTATCATTACTATTTTCATTTTTAAAATTTACATGGGAAATAGTTAAAGTGAAATGAAATGCTGAATTACACGTACCTCCCAATTTCTTTTCTTTCTTTTTAAATTCATTATGTTTTTGTTTTTATGGTTTGATAATCTTGTTATGCATCTATATTACCTCTCTTTTATGAAAAAAATATTCACTTGATATTTATTTGTGTTGTTTGATGATCTTGCCTTTCACAGCTTTCCATAAATGAAAGTCTGTGGTTAGGGATTGATCGTGTAACAAGTTGGTCTAAAAAACTTAGAAACTTCTTGGCAAGCTTGCAAGGTTAATTCAACATGACTGAAATGATAAGACATTTTGAATGCAACAGAAACGTTTAGATATTACAGGAATGACTAAATCTTCTTTGACATATCCTTGAGGTAACACCACAGGTGTGCTGCTGCCCCCTGTTGATCATTATTGGTCAGACATGGAATGGATGGTCAGATAAACCCAATGGTATGGTCAAGCTGGTATCACTTAGGTCCTGCTGTGATACTTTGCTATGTTCATGTTTACTATGCCCTATACCATAGTTGTGTGTAGATATGGTGGTTTCATTTTTTTAAAAATTTTTATATAGAGTTCCTGAGCAGTAATAATGAATTATTGAGAATTTTTTTTTTTTTAGTGAGATTTTTTTTTTGAACAAGAGAGTCTTTATGTGATAAATCTTTGGTATATTGGAAGTTTGCATGATTGTGTCAAGATGGAGCTGAAAGGAACTAAAAAGTTAATACAAATGGTCAAAGTCACAGTTCTTATGCCAGTATATTACACTTCTATTGGTGTTTCTAAATTTAGTTAGTCCTAGGACCAAATCGATAGTATTCATCAAATAAGGTTTAGAAGCTGTTAATGTTATAGGTTGGGATTATCTGTCCTACATGAGAAATCTGTTATCCTCATTGAATACACCATTCTCCTTCTTGAATTCCCAATTATTTTTTTTAATTTTAAGATTCATTGATCAACTCAAATAGAACTGTATCCGTGAATAGGTTGAAATGCGATATTTCATCAGTGACAGATTAATCCTAGAAATCAATATTCAGTACATGTTTCACAAAAATGTAGGCATTCCAGTGCAAACTTCATTAATAGTTTGGAAGTTCATGAAATCCCATTTTTTTTTTTACCTCTGTGATGTTTACATGTAGTTTTTATGAACCCACAATTACCTTTGAATATAGTTCTTTCAGACACCAAACTGGAATTGTTTGTTTCTTCTCTGTTGACCTACCGGTAGTTCGGAATATCTTCAGTGTGTTTGGGTTGCCACCTAGTTCTTCCAGACATAACTAGGTTTGGTGGTCAAAGCCCAGAGGCAGAATGAAATTAATATGCCCCTCCCCATGTAGAAGAGGAGGCAGAGAGAACTACAAGATACTGTGTAGGCCTGCATCCCAGACTAGGGTTGGTTATGGGAGGGGATCTCCCTGGTTATAAATAACAGTACAGTAAGTGTTCCTTGATATTGTGGTTACAGTGTAGTGAAGACTTAAAGGGAAATCCAACCTTAATGGCAAGTTGTTCTGTAAGAAAGCAGAAAAATCAGATAATCAGATTAGTGAAAGTTTGAATGATATCAGACAAGCAATAAAGTTCTGAATTTTTGAAAGTTGCAATTGCTATATGGAAATTTCAATTTGGCTAAATCACTACTGTCACTGAGATGAAGCAGCAGACAACTCTCCCATTTTCTCCAACACACAAAATGACTAAAATGTCAGTTTTTCAAAATGTATAACTCAGTACAAGTACTAGGAACTCTGGCAATATGCTATCTACAATATATTTTGAGTACTGCCCCAAGGGAAAGGGCACTTAGAAGAAAACTGTAAATCGATGATAGAGTTGACCGCCTGTACATTAAGATCAATCGACCAAATTTCCAATTTTGTCTGAATTCTTTTAAAATTTCACTATCCTGATTCTACAGTGCATCCCTCCAAAAAGTTTACAGTTGGGAAAAAGTCTCCCCAAATCAATATTTCATAATATTTTCCATAAATTTTCATTCCTGTTACTAGCTTAGGGTCTCGCCTATAGATGCAATAACACACACAAAAAAATCAGACTTGATATGAAGCTTGAGTGATCAAATACCACTTTTGTGAAAAGGTGCAAAATTCAGACTTGACAAGAATTGGTATTTGTCCTGGCTAGTATGAACGAAGTTAAGAACCGTTTAAAATTGACAGTTGAAAAAAGTCTCCCCATTTAAATATTTCAAAATATTTTCAGGAAATGTTCATACCTGTGGAAAGCTTAGACTCTCTTCTATCATGTGACACCAAAATATCTCACAATATTTTTACGCTTGAGTGAGCAAAGGCTAATTTTTGTGAAAGGGTGCAAAATCCATACTTTACAAATGTTTGTTTATGTTCTGGCTGGTATCAGCAAAGTTGTTAGACAATTTATGAAAGAATAGACTTTATTTACTGTGTGTCCCGATATATCCCATCAAAAATTTATGGTTGCATGAGCAAGCCAGGTGAAATTAAAAGACTCGCCAAAAGTAACATTTTGAAACGCTCAACAAAGTAGTTAATTGCTCACTCAGGCATAGAATATTGATGGGATGTGTAAAAGAAATATGTAGAACAAAGCTTGTTATCTCATAAATTGCCTTTTATTGACCAGAATATGGAAATTTCTAAGCCTTTTCATGACTCAGCTTGGCTGATACCAGCCAGAGCCAATATCAATTCTTGTCAAGTCTGGAATTTGTATCCTTTCACAAAATTGACTTTTGCTCACTCAAGCGTAGAATACTGGTTGATATTTTGGTGTCATTATAGAAGAGACCCTAAGCTATCCACAGGTATGAAAATTTCCTTAGAATAGTTTGAAATATTTATTTGGGTAGACTTTTTCCAATTGTTAACTTTTTTCTGGGACGCACTGTATAATTTTTCTGCTATCATGCAAATCAACTTCTTACAAGGGTGCCCTTTAAAGGTAATGTGCAGTTTTGATAAGCCCTCAAAAACTTTTCAGATTTCTTGGATTTTAATTTAGCAAAATACTAGCATGACTAAGCTGCTGTAAAGTTTTTTCTTCCTCAAGTTAAGTATTCAGCAAGTGAGAGGTAAAAAATAATTTAGATACCGGGACAGGGATGTAAACTCCTACAAGGCAAATTGTACTAAAACGTGTACACACGTGTATTAACCAATGGGGACTGTGTATGCTATTCACATGCTATCTCCATGTCAAGCACGGAGCTCATTGAGCGGCAGCTGTCGGGGTGGAAGGATCGCGATCCTAGCGTAGAGCAGTGTATAGCCGTTACCTATAGCATTCCTCACAGATATTTACACTAAAATTAGCTGGAAGTCCTGAATGGAATACCAAAAGATCTCATATACATATCTTTATGTACAAGGAGAACAACATGAGACTACCAGTATGTTTAATTTAAATGTGTAAAATTTCGCAAATCATAGACAATTTTTTTTTTTAATAAAAAAAAATTGGGTATTCATAATGACCTGTATCTGAGGAAATGTGTTATTTCAATGGAGGAGGGGGGGGGGGGGGGGGGAGTGTGGCAGTGATGAAATATGTCAATCCCCTATACATAGATAACTAATAAATTAATAATGGGTTGAATACAAAGGTGATTTTCTAATTCTCCCCCAAATGTGTTACGGTGTAATAAAAAAATAAAAACAATTCAGACAGATTCATGCACAATCCAATGACTAAAAAAAAAAGGTTGAACAATGCCTTTAAATTGACATGACCATAACAACATTCATATGGAGCCATGACTGTAGTGTTGTTTGGACTTCTTTGCAAACATAACTTGGGAGTACGGCTAACATCAAAGTCTACCCCTTACTTAGGAATGCATAAGCACATGTGTCAATGTTGACAGGGAAAACACTGACAGGAGAAGGTGGATACAACAACACTCTCTTGAATTAGAACCACTCAAATAATTGAAAGATTGCTATTATTCTAAAAATTACACATTTAGTCATCTCAAAAGGGGGTAGATGCCTTATTAGTATTGGAAATAAAAGATGTGTGTTTGTCTTTATAGCAGGGGTTATTTCCCTTTTTGTCCTAGTATGATTATGAATAAATTGTAATTGTAAAACTGAAGTATATTTACTGATTTTCTGTAAAGATCCATTTTGAGTTGCTATTAAAATGAACAGGTTGTATGAATGACAAATTACACCTTAAATTATTACGGAAAACTAAACAGAAATGGGATGCAATACAAATAATACAATAATTACATTTATATAGAACTCTTACGAACTAACTTGTTTTTGTGTTGTTTTTTTTTACAGTGCTTTACATCAATAGAAATACAAAGAGATAATAATGGGGGGGGGGGGGGGGAGGGGTAGCAGTGTGTGAAAGAGAGAGAGAGAGAGAGAGAGAGAGAGATTGAGAGAGAGAAAGAGAGAGCGGGGGGGGGGGGGGGGGGGTTGGGACAGGAGTAGGAGGGTAGACATATAATGATCAATCATTCTACAGAGAGGTCATGACTTTAAAGCTTTCATTCATTCAGCCATGGACCCGGATTCAACTCCCATTTTTGTTCTCATTGTCAAGTACACACTGCTTTTTGCATACTCAAAGTGGCAGCAAACCTCCCTTCCACAAAAAAGGGATGAAAGGAAGAAGAAGAAATAGGATGCTGTATGAAAAAGGTCACAGTCACAAATCTTCAAATTCCATACCATAGTGACATACATAGCTGGGTCATCGATTTTCATTGAATATGATATGTTTTCTGTTGCTTGGGTTACGCTTCACTACACATTGATACTGTATCTTAAAAATTGATATTCCTTTCTATTCTATGATGTGGGAAACATATGCCATGGCATGGGTTAGTGTCAATATTTTTAGTGATATTGCTTTCTATTGGTTGTCTTTGTCTGGAAGAAATTCCAGAGATCTTGTATCTGTCAATTTTCAGGACTTCAACCTACTGGAGCATTATCATATTTAACAGGGATTGAAATTTTTTATTTTTAATGCCTCTCCTTCCTTCATGCGTGCAGAAAAAATGAAATTGGATGATTTTGTTTTCCAAACCATACTGAATTAAAAAGTTTTCTAAAATGCTTAATAGGTTGATTCTTTCTTCATGCCTAATGCTGTAATGTATGTTCAATCAACACTGATTAGAGATTATTCTGATATAATAAATTATTTCATTTCAAGAATCTTTTTTTTAAAAGAAAGTCTTTAAGGGAAGAAGTGGGCACTACTGATTCTTAAGTCTTACTTCCTTGTTCCTACAGTTTTTACCCGAGATGATGTATAAAGCATACTGTGGGTCATGGAATCTCCTTTGTATATAAATATGAGGTCTTCACTGTGCTTTGCCAAGTCCGCTCACATTTGACTTTAAGTACTTAAGTGATATTTTAGTTCAGCTATAAAGCATAATAAATGTACTTCCTTATATATTTTTATGACCACTGTAGTACATGCCAGCAGTGTCTTGGAAGTGAAGTTTTAAAAAACATTATTCCCCCCCCCCCTCCCCCGATTTTCATGGGAATAATATCATAGCCTCAAATATCAAAGCATGTAGTCAAAAAGTAATTAATGATAAGCTATATCTGCTTATTGGATTAAAGGATTTCTCCCTCGTTCCTTATCCATCAGAATGATACATTACACTATGCAATCTTCTCCAGTCATTGCCCCCTATCTCACCCCATGACTCGGGTCATTGACAGTGATGTGCCCAAGGCACCACCCTTCTACAAACCTCTCTCTCTTCTCCTACTCCCAAGTCCTCCTCCTCCTCCTCACCACACAGACCATGCAGTCCTGAACAATTTCTATATCTGTAAGTCAGTCATAATCTGTAAGCAGGGAGCAGATGCATATCATTGAATTATGAAAGAAGTCGTGTGCAACAAGCAAAGGTATATGAATGTTGTAGGTGGAATAATAACAAAAGAGTTTTATCACAAAAGATGATGGAGGCTTTAGAGACAGAATTAATAATGAGGAAAGGAGAGAGAGATTTAAGTGTGGGTGTTCAGGGAGTACATAAGTTGGTTGGAGACAGAACTGAAGAGGGGTAAATAAGTTTTTGTTGGTTCATTACACATTTCAAAGACTGCCAAGGTGAGTAAATGGTTAGAACTGTTCAGACTGAACACATTCAATTGTATTTCACAATATTTTTAAAGAAGTTTAGCTGCTCTCTTACCAGTTCTCATGGATATAAAAGGTCATTTTATTCATTGGTCCTTTCTTCCTTTCTTCTTTCCATCCTCTGTCTCCCAGGGATCAACCGCAACCCCCTCCCAGGGGTCACCCACAACCCACATCAAAACTTTCTGTCTGCCATAAGCAAAGGGGGGTAAGCACAGCCCTGGGGTCTGTATTTGTGTTCAGCCATTGATATAACACTGGATTAAGAGGGATATATTTCACCCAAGGTTCTTCTGTATGATTGGTACAGACAGCTTCACGCAGCTATAATTTTGGCCTCCCTTAGGCAACAAATTATTGAAATATTGAGAAAAATTGTAACTTTTTAAGCTTCTGCCAAAACATATTTTGGCTGACGTGGTGACCCTTTGATGCAAATATTATATATTCCCTTGCCATAAGTCCCTGTAGTGCAGAGAGGATAGTTTTTTCCTTTTTTTCCCCCTCTCTCTCTGTTTGAATAACCTCTTCTTAACTGAAACAATAGATTATTTTATTTCAAATTAGATTTGATGACTTGCCATTTTTCTGGCAATATTTTGATTAACAAACAGAAAATTCACTCAAAGTTCTTTTATTACAAGCAGGAATGACTTCTTATATAACCGATGCTGTGTCCTGTCGTTGGGATAATGTATTTCCTTTCAAAGGAGATTAAAGCATAGATAATCCCATAAGATTGGTGGGTAACTATTGTAGATAAGCTGTTAATCCTGATTCATATTCCTGTGATAGGGTGATGTAATCTATAATGAGGTTAATGATAGGTTTGACTTTTCATATTGAAAGAAAAGCAGATAGTGTACTGTCTAAACTCTTTGTCCATATCATTTGTAATTTGTATGCTGGACCCTAAATCTCAAACTACTCCCTAAAATTACTTTGAAGAAAAAAAAAGAGCTTAAAAGGTCATAGACCACCAGGTTATATAACAATAAATAACTTTAAATGATATGCTTGTTTACTTCATAGCAGTATGAGAGTTAATTAAATTGAAATAATTCATCTACATTAATCTCTATGTAGCGGCAAAATTGATTTGTAAAATTACAATACTGCTAACAATATGCATATATGTGTCTTAAATAGTGACAAATCTATTTACCTATGTCCATGTTTCTCATTGAATGGTTAGGATTTAAATTGAAACATATAAACAAACACAGCTTTTTCTTACACACTCATAAGATTTCATGTGGAATAAAATAATTCATTTCAGAGATATTATTGAGAAATCTACATGTGGTGTGTCGGATTTCCTGAATACTCGCAGCTTGCAACAGCAAAATTTAGAAAGGAAAATTTTCTAGGAACATTTTATATCCGACATATTTTAAACATCTGAACTACTACCCATTTGTCAAAACATTTCTAATCTTTTTATTGAATAGTGCTGTATCACAAAAGTTACTAGCCCTCCTGATGTACACACAAATATCAGCACTGAATGAGTTAATTTTTTATAACACAGACATTTCAATAATTTAAACTTCTTATGTTTTGCCCTCACATGTATCTTGAATAAACTGTTATAACTGTTTGTTGTTGTTTTTTTACCTTTGCATCTGTTTCTGCACACAGAAGTCAGGACTACTAGTGTGTGAGTTGTCATACCAAGGTGATTTAAGAAGAACTTTCTTCACCTCTATATAAGAAGATAAATCTGTTTCTGTAGATGTTGACTTCTTACAAGAGTGCAAGGAATGCAATTTTATGACCTTAATTATCTGTTTCAAAGGTGATGTTTGTACAAATATAACTGCATTTATCAACTGTATGTCTTTGTGTTCCCACTTTTATTTTGATTAGTTGAATCTGATTTGTTGTTGAGTAATCTCCTGTGTTGATTTCTTTTTGACAGCCGTGATCATTCTTGTCAAAGAGGGATTTGGAATGCTTTTTATGAGAATCCACAATAGTTATTGTGAAAACACCAATTTATCATGTGCATCTAGGCTGAAAAAAGTCTCTTCTGTTCCCTTTTTCAGACAAAATGAATTCAATTTACACTTTCCCTAGCCAACTAGAAACCATGTTGTCATTCTAAAGGGTTCACATCTCAATGATTAGTGAATCTCATGCAGGAGTTGAATTTTCAACAGTGGTTGTGTGCAGGTAATGTTAGATCTTGATAATTTCATTGTAGTTTGAGTGTACATGTAAGTATTGCTGTCATAACTTGGTAAGTTAATATGTGAAGTAGCTTATTCTGACCCATCACCATGATCAAGACTCTGAATCGCCCATGTGAAGCACAGGGTCTGACATAGGTATGTAGTTTATGCACGCAAAATTCATGAAGATATGAACCAGAGATATCTGTGAGAAACCTGGCCGATTTGTTGCATTCAAGTCACTCCTTTAACGCTTCATGTACTTTGTTGGTCATACAGTTCCAGTATTTTTCTATGTAATTATACCTTCTAATCATATATATATTTTTAATCTCACTATTTAAATGACCACCAGGCAATCCAGCTATGAGTGGATGATGTCCCAAGCAAGAATAGTGAGATTGTTTCATTTTTTTCTAAGCTGTCATATCGCTATCACCGTAAAGTTAATAAGTCCATACTAACTAGACTTAAGCCATGTAATGTTGAGTTTATACGGCTATCGTCCAAATCAGAGCAATGGATGAAACAGTTGTATTTTTTTTTCGATTAACTATGGGCCTATTCATTTGATTGTAGATTCCATTCCTCATTTCCTCACATTTCTAGATCTCACCTTTCTAAACCCTCACTTTATTAACTTCAAGCATGTGCATGACACCTACCTGCTAACCGTGAATGAAAATGTTTCAGCACCTATTTACACCTAGGTGTTTGAAGACATTATTAAGCCAGTAACATGTGTATTGACTTCACATGGACCCTCCAGATCGAGGGGATTTTTGTTCTCACCAAACACATGAAATCATGAAGGTTATATTTCCATAGAGAGATGCTGATCATGAGAGGCCTTTGTTGTCTAGCTAACCTGTTTACCAGCCTGTCTGCTCAAGGTATATCCTCCAGAGGCTTCTGTGTGATATGGCAGGGACTCAAGGATCAGACTATCCAGAAGGTATGGTTAGAAATTAGTAAGTTCTTGGGAAAATATGGATACTTAGGACTTTAAAGTATATGAAACGATAGGTGAATAGAAACAACAGCCTTTGTCTGATTTTGTAAATTTAAAAGATTCAAACTGTCTTTTTTCTGATTTCTGTTTCTCTATTTTTTTCTGCTTCTAAATTCATTGAAGTTATTATAAGGCCAGATGTGCCCTTTAAACCAGGTTCATTTTATTTTTATACAAAATATACTTATCTCTTTAATGATGATGATTACATATTAATACCTGTTCTTTATGTAACAATTTTCCTATTAAAAATGTAGGCATTGTCAGATATGGGGTGGGGAGAGCATGTGCCCACTCTCAAGTCCCAATCTAGTATACCAAAGTACACATTAAGTACACAAAAATGTGTCTTCTCACTGTGTCCCCACAGCAATTTTAAAACTGAAAAGGAACCTGATATATGTGATCATTTTTTTTTTTCTTCATCTTTACAATATCATTCTTCCAGCCTTTGCCACCCCCCCCCCCCCCCTTCACGAGATTTTGCCACTGGTAGGCTACAGATTAAAGCACTTTTTAGTGTAGAACTTGTACCATAGGTCACTTTGACGAGTTAATAAGTCATTCTTCATTTGAAAAAAAAGTACTGTTTCATTGATTTATTTAATGTTTTAGAATATCTGTTATTCAGCATTTACAATTGATCATTTAATACCACTCAAATGAGGACTCTCATTATGACTATCCTTGGCCCTTCCCATTTCAAAACAGTCCTCGATCCAGTGTCTACCAAATATTGTTCCACCTTGGTTCTAAAACCTCCCTGAGCTAAGATACCTCAAAAATATCTCTGAAACCTTTTTTTTTCATGTGATCAAGGAGAGAGAAAGGAAGCCTTGGTGAAGGAATAAGAATAATAGGATGGAGCTGAATAGGAAGAAAGGGTCTATGGAAGAACAGCTAGCCCATTGTAAGGGTGTTAACAGACCTATTGTATGGTCCATTGTCCGGTGACAATACCCCCACCATGGGTGGTGAGGAGTAACAGGCTGGTGCAGACTAAACTCAAAACATTACTCTTACTCTATTCTTTCTCTACAGTGTAGAACATTGTGCAGAAAACAGTTCAATCTCTCCTTTGCATTAAGAAGGAAGTTACATAGAATGTTCTGAGAGATTGTAACAGGATTAATGTTCAGCCTGCAGCAAAGGATGGACATTTTCGATATTCAGACGGAATTGATGGGATTAGGAGGATCACAGTGGTTCTTAGGCTTGGACAGGAAATTACAGAAGGAACAAAATCATTATCAGGAATTATTGCAGGTGAGCTGAGATATGGTTTATCCATGTATCTGTATATTAATCTTTTGGCTAAGTGGGTGATTATGAATATAAACAAAAGCTTTACCGATTATAAATCACGGGATTGTTATCAAGTTTCACTTTTTTCAAAAATGATTATTTCAAATTGTCACCCATGATATGCAAGGAGAAAAGATCTATAAAATTTGACAGGAGATTGATTATGCTGATTCTTTACCCAGCAGTATGTTTTTCTCTCCTTTACTTGGTTTAGAATTTTAGACACTGTTTTTACAGACATTTCAGGATGTACTGTATATAGACTTCCTTTACTTTAGAAATGTCACTTCTGAACTTAACTATCCATAAATTCATAACTATGCTTACAAGATTATTTTCAGGTGGTCTGTGTTATAATGCTTAATCTTGGCACTTTCACTTCTTTGCAAGAACTTGTTGAAGGATAATGAATTGTTCTCTCCAGCCCTACATATTGATTGATAACCCATTATCCATTGTTAAGGTTTGAATTAAGGCTGGGCATAAGGTGATTACACAGTCATTGAGATTAGTTCCAGACTTTTTGTTACATTATTGTAGTATCGATCTATTACAATTGACTTGGAATCAATCAATCATCCACATTGGACATACATCCATCAGGCTTCTTGGCGCCTAGCGATGATCATCTTCAGATATTTCTTTCCTAATGCTATACATGCATACTATATACTATGTACAATAAATTATCATTATCTAAGTATTTGTTGGAGAGTAGTATAGAGCAATATAGAGGTTGTGTCTCTCACTTTGAAATAATCCATGGACTCTAGTGAGAGCTTGGGAAAGGGTTCAGCACATCATAACAACTGCTAATATACATGTAGCTCTCAAGGGTTAGCATAGGACCATCAGCCTTACCTAGGTATGCTAGGTGAGATGGACAGGAATATGACAAAAAACGAAGGGTAAAGAAGATGAGAAATCAGGAGAAGAAGAAGAAGAAAATAGTAGTTGAAAAGGAGAATAAGAAGAAGGAAACAAACTCAATTCTATTATTTCTCAAACGAGTAATAATTACATACTTATCTTAGAACATATACAGTCAGAAATATGATAGGAAGAAGGAAAAGATGATGATAAGAAGAAGCTGAAATGAATGAATTAGAAAGTAAAACAGGCATGAAAATTTTCCGCGCATCTGCGGATTTTCTATTAAAAATTACGGATTTCCGCGCACACGTAATCGTGTATACACAGTATACACGGGCATGCAATTAAGACGGAATCGTAGGCGATCCCTTAGCTTACTACACGCATGTACTCACACAGCAACTTGTGTCCGTGTTTATACTGTACATACATGCGAAGGGATCGCATAATAACTGCCAAGGATTACACAAAATACCTCCCGTAATCGCGCACTCGCATGAAGGCGGTAGGCTATTCATACTACATGCAAATGCATGTTATTACATGTACACAGTCACACAACCCATGTGGAGTGCACACCGTATGTTTGCCAGTGCAGTTGCGATGTCTCAAGCAAGCGAATGATCTGTCTCTTGCTGAATTGGATTGTACTTTTGAAAGGATAATACTTGAAAATTCCCAGTTTTACAGCAAGATCGTGTGGATAAGAGTAGAGTTTGACTTTATCACGGCTTTTGGAACAAAACATAAACATTGCAGAAATCATGGCATTCTGTGGCCTCAAAATAAAACGCAAAGTCATCGTCGAAAGAGATAATAAAACAGGAGAGGCAATATCTAAAGACATTCTGTACTGAGAAAAGTCAACTTACTAGTTTAGAAAAGTAAGTTGGGATTTTGGGAAGTGGATTATTTGTTGTTTATTCAGCTCACTGCTCAGTTTTAATTTTTGAAAGTGATCTGCACATAATACACATTAAATCACATTTGGTGGTATTGATAAATATGTGTACTCATGCAGAGCCTGTTTTGGTATGACTTATGCTATATAAAATCATCCTAATCCAGATTCTTATTGAATATGCTTTGAGGTTAAATATCTCACCACAGAATGCACTATATTGCATAATTCTGAACCCCAAATTTGAAAAATCTCCCTACCGTGGGAGGGGGGACACCCCCCTCTCACACCCTCACTTTGGTTCGCGAAAGTTTTTCAGTGTTTTTCATGAACAGCAATTTTCATGCCTGGTAAAAGAATGAAATAGACCGAATAGATAAGAAGGAAAGGGATACAAGTTAACACTTCAGTAGCAAACATGAATGAAAAATTAATAGGCAAATTAATAGGCAAAATTAATGCCATGTAGATAAATTCTTTGTTTAATTGTATTTGCATGTAAGTTATGTTGCATTGTACTGTACTATTTTCATGTCGATTTCTGCTGGTGGAAAACAAATTCCATGATTTTATGTGGATCAGAATGAGTAAAATTATCAACTATATGTATTACATACATATGTTTACACACATCCACACACAGACACTCACACACACATATATATATATATATATATATATATATATATATATATATATATATATATGTGTGTGTGTGTGTGCAGGTGGGCGTGTGCGTGTGCGGGTGTGTGTGTGTGTGTGTGTGTGTGTGTAGAGAGAGAGAGAGAGGGGGGGGGGAGCAAAAGGGAAAAGGAATGTCTTGCGATGAAAAATAGAGGTAGGAGCAAGATCCATGATAGGAGCTTGCTAAAGTGATGTATGCACCACTGAGAAAATATCTGTTTACTGATAGTAAGTTGCAGCAAGTTTCAGTATGATATGCACAACACTGCATTCAGTTATCAATGGTTTAGAATTCTTACAAGTTGTATGTTCCTTCTATTAACTCCCTTTCTTACTAATTTAAACAAACTTCTATTCCTAAACCCTTCTTGTTATTGCTGATGATGTTTAGCTGGTATGCAATTATGTTGAAAGCTAATGCTCTGTATCCTTTCTATTACAAACCCCTTTACAAACAGTGAGTTGTGTTTTCTTTGAAATGACATCCTCCCAATTATACTCAGGAGATTTATTCCTACATGTATTGCAGACTGCTTTTCAAAGATCCAACATGTCTGTGGCCTCTTTAAGACTAAAACATGTTCCTGTCTCCCTCTGGTTATTCTTATGAAAAGAAAACTCCTTCAAGTGCCAAAGAGATGTGGTGTGGTCCAATAACAATATCAACATTTTCTTCTGAGATATGAGTTGTTTGGTTGTATCTGGTTTTGTAGATATCATCTTTAAAGATGCTTAATTATTTCTTATTACTTGAGTCTTGGTTGCAAAAAAAATTGTTGCTTGAAGTTTGAATGTATCATTATATAACAGATTAAGGGAAAATACATTTGTAACTATATCAATGCTTGTTTCAAAGCTAATTTGAGGTCTAATTTCCTTTTAGCTCATGTTACAAAATGAGACTGAAATAGTTCCATCAAAGAGATACATTGGATGGGTATGTTCATTCCAATGGAGCATTGCCAATTATTAGTGCTGAAAGCTGCTTAAATACCACATGATACTAATTGTCACATGTACAAATGAAGCAGAGATAATTCGCTAGCAAGGTTACTTCTTTGTAAAGCACCATATTGGCAACTATCCTATAAGCATTCATGTGTTCAGGTAATGTCTGGTCGCATTCATTCCGGATGTTCTACTTTACAGCCGGTATTATGGGCATCGTTCCATTCAAAGGGGGAATGGGGTGTTAAATGTACAGGTCTCTCATGAACAGTGTTGCAGTGATTCTTATGTGAATGGGTGTAATTTAGAGATTTCATTCAAAGAAACCTCATATCCTCTGTGAGAGACAGACTCACCTGTGCGATCTTGATGTCATACAAGATGAAATGGAAGTCTTTTAAAATAATAGGTGTACATACTTTTCTCATCCCAATAAATCCTCCATCAATGCATAGAGGAGAATGAAACTTTTAAAAAGTATCTTTTAATACTCATGATTCTGTCAGGCCCCCTAAAGAGGAGTTAAATAAGAAGTTTTAAAAAGTATCCTAAATCTGACAAACTAGTCACACTGAGCATGTTGAGTAGTCACAGATTCTTGTTAGCTGGACAGAAGCTTTTATGACAAACATGCATGGTCAGGCAATATATGGAGATAGAAACATCATTTATATAAATCATATTATTTTGGACTTGAACATAATCCTAGGGCTCTATGGTCTGTGTTATTTTATGCATTTCCATACTTGATTGTATTGACAGTTAGAGTGTACTTCCTGTTATGATCTGGAATTTGTTGCTGACACTAAAGAATATAAAACGATGGCCGAAAAATTACTAGTACAGATTAGTTTCAGTTTGGAACCAACACTATAAATAGAGGTCATAAAGATAAGAAAGATTTGGTTTACTGTACTATAAATCCCTACTTTTTCTTTTGTGTTGATAGAACCTGTTCTGAAAGGACCATATATCCCTTCTCCCAGAATATAATAGGATTTGTAGACAATCTTCAGTCTAGAAAGTTTATTAACCCGTTGAATACTATAAGCCCAAGCCTGAGATGACTTAGGCTGGAGTATATTGAAAATGTGTGTTATACCAAAATCAAATTGTATCTAACGGGTTAAGAGACAGATATTCTACCTTGTTGGCTGAGCTGTCATTATGGTCATAACGTACACTAAAAGCATCTCATGGGTTTTCCGAACAGGGACCAATGTACAAATCCTGGATAAAGAGAGACAAATGTAGATAAAATGACCTGTGTGTGTGTGTGTGTGTGTGTAATTGGGTTTTTACAGATGTGTAGCCGCATAAGCACTAGCCTTTAGTCAAGGCCATTATGCTGCTCTGTTGATCCCCTGATCGATCCTCGAAATGCGCTGAATGGTCCTCTGATTATTACGGAGGAAGTCGCATGTCGACTTCTCGCGATCAGAGCTATTCCGCACATTTCGAGGATCGACAGAGCTTGAGCTGAAGTAGCAAAGTAAAGAGCTACGTCATGTAGCAAGAGCTAGCATGCTGCCTTGATTAAAGACTACATAAGCTGCAGGCTCATAATTGAAGGGGAGAGTAAAAATGACCACAAGGCTTCCATGTTCAATCAACTGATTTGTTATATTTTTTTCAAAAGGATAACTTTGAAATGAAAAAGAATAATGAATTCTATAGAAATGCATTTTGAGCTCTCTTTATGACAGTAACAATTGGTTTTGCAGATCTACATGTAGATCATACATAGTTCTAAGAAGCAATGTTTATTTTGGAACATTTCAGTAAAATTGGGTCATGTATAAAAGATACGGGGGAGGTGGTGATACATGTATGTAGAATACTGATAATTGCCAAATTACACTCTACATTGTAACAAAAAAAGGGGAAAAAGAAGAGAAAGACGAAAGAGAATGGGAAGAGTTTATAGGGAGAGTGGTTCAAGGTTCAGTTTAGGATTGACTATAGGAAAGTGATGTGAAAAGAATATAGGAGATGTCATTCTTTGCGATCACAAGGCAATAGGTTCTTTGTTTGAACAGTGTAGATATCATACTTCAAAATGTAAGAGAAGTCATTTTGATTATACCCAAACCACAGTGGTCCACAAGTAATTTGTGGTTTCTATTATTTGTAAAGATGACACAAAGTCTGTCATGTCTGTGATGTACAATGTTTTGTTCATAGTCAAACCCATGAAATAACTAGGATTTGTAGACCATCAACCGTGCTCTAGATATCTAGTTAGGAAATGAAGTGGAAAATTCATGGTTTCTGAAGCAAGCAGTCCAGTTTTAAGCTGCAGATTACACTTTGCACAGGAACATACAGTATCTGTATTCACAACTGGGTATGCAGTTCCTTTGAAATAACTTTATTACAGTGAATACAATCCATAAATATTTTTTGTCATTCAAAGTTTACAACATCATTATGCCAGCCTATGATTACTCTATTTTTGTCTATTGTCTGCTGTCTATTGTCTGCACTCATTATTCTTGCAATCAGATGATTGATTTCTAATCAAAATTCAACAAACTTTGAAGTGACAACTGATTTCATTAAGAACTACTGCAACTTTATAAAGAAAGGTTTAAAAATTTGCACAGAAATCAGTTGTCACTTCAAAGTTTGTTGAGGTTGTAAATGACTTGTATTTGTATACATGTATGGTAGTGGATCCTATTTCCAAACACTTTTCAGAAAATCAACGATAGCAAATAAAATATCAAATGAATATCTGTCAAACTTACATAATGAATGCTTAAAGTCCTACAGAAAAAGAAGCTGGTGGAATTTGAAAAAGACAACTTAGATTTAATACGATATTCCCTTCCGAGCTAACCCCCTTCCCAACGACGCCACGTTTTGGTCCCTTGAAAAGGTATTGTATTACCGAACGTGTGAAACCTATGGGGGAAAAGACACAACCTACCCTGATTTCGGGCCAACAAGATGAAGACGAGAGAGCAGTTTATCAGATATTACTTAAGTTTTTTGCCTCATTTTATGATCTTCTGCCCTGTGTTCTGTGTGTCAAATAGTGTGGAGAACATACGCGTAGTCCCACGCGTATGAAAGCTATTTTAGGCACTTAACTGTACGCGTTCGGTAATACAATGCTGTTCGGAAATACAATCCATGACTATACATGTATGTACGTGTACTGTTGAAGATTGGCACGAAGGATCATGGTTTTGGAAGTTCGGACTTCGGCAAGCTGGATTGTACAGCAGTGCGAGATTGAAAGATTATGCGTTATTAAAGGCCAAGTTTGGCCAGTATTTTATCTTGTAGAATCTTATTAATCACATTATGACCCCTTATTAACAAAGATCAGTAAATGGACTGCCTGGGTGTATGTGCACAAAGATGGTGAACTTTCATTGCAGTTGAATTGGCTGCTAGGGAATAGCTACATTGTAGTTCATAATAATGATATAATATAATTTAAAAATAATATATTCATGAATATCAAGGCATTTGAGTTTGGACTATATTGTGTTTTACATGTATAACAGTCCTAACTGTATTCATGTTAAGAGAAGTTTTCTTCAGATCTACATAACTGTTACAAGTGCTTTTGATTTACTATCCAACACCTTTTCATATATACAATTCCAGCAAATGTGGGATTGTCACAATAGCAGGTGCTGCTTTGAAGTGCCTTTCCATTGTCCCTCTTCCATTATGAGTTGGTCTAGGGCAATTTAGAGAATATAAACTGTTGAATTTGGCTCCCAGGAACTTGGGTTTTTGAAGTGGTCTTGACAGTGGGCTGAAAGAGTGTAGTTGCCCCTGGATCATTAAATTAAAGGAGATTTGCAGAGGGGAGGATTAGGAAGGGATTGTGAAAATGCGGATGAAAGGCTTGTACTGAGGGATCGAAAGAGGACTATTCTACAGGCAAAGTAACAGGTCAAGTTGGAGTAAATTGGACATTGTGTGGGGATCAGAACATTTAAGCTTTTCTTCTGCCTCGCCAATCAAAACACTTTGTCCATCACATCCTTTGTTATTCTTTGTCATACAGCCCTCCCTTTGGACAAGCCTTTCAAGTATGGTGCATGTTTATTTTGTTCGGAAGAGTTTGGTATTCTGGAACAGCATGATGTGGTAAAACTTGAATTTTTATTAATGATATGTCTTGTTTTTCCAGGGTAGCTTCATCAGTATTATCTTACTGAGGACCCTGCAATCATACCATTACCCCAGCTTTAGTTTCAAACTATTTCTATGTGCACACAAACTTTACACATATTATGAATAGCAAAGTGATAACACCATTCATTATTTCAGTGAGAATTGACATCAAAATTGATCTCTCTTTCATTGGCATCATAGGACAAAGAAACAGCATTGTTAAAATAAAAAAGTTGTTAGCATAAGTTTTATGTTAAAGTACATAGATCTACAGGTATTTCTAAATTCTTGGTCAAACAGTTAAAGTGTACCAATCACCAACAATAATTTTGCTCTGAATGTTAGAGGTTGTATGTTGTTATGCTATATTCAAAATATGGGCTTCGAATATTAATTCTATAAAGAGATATTGCAATTTTAATTACACTCTCTATCAGCGTAAAAGCCGAGGTAAAGGCTCGCGCAGAACCAAACTCTGAGTTCGGTTCCTTGCAACATTTTCATGTTATCCGTTATTTCCTTCATACTCATTAACTGTTGACCTATAGAATACCAGACAATGTTCTGTTAGGTTGATTTTATACTTTCTAGCTGTACACAAATTATTTTTTCAGGTGATTGGTACACTTTAAATAGATATATGCCAGATGAAAGTTAACATCTTTAAAGCAAAATAGGAAACGACTGCACAAAAGTAAGACTATAATTAGAGATTAAGCTGGAGCTGTAGGTGTTCTTCATCACTGAATAGCACCAATCAGGTATGAAGAAGATTCATATGAAAGAGAGTTAAAGCAAGGAGTTATCACAGAACTGATAACTCCTTGGTTAAAGTACCTCAGCTGACTGATGAAGTACTTCAATTAGCATTGCCCTGCCTGTTCTATTCATCTGTTTGTTATACAAAGGTTGAGGTTTAATACAGGATGGTAAGGATTAACTGACCAAAGTAAAGGCATCTTTCTGGACTTAATTGTTAGTTTGGATACTAGCTTTCATTCAAATATCTTCCATATGCCCTGCAGGCATAACAAATTCCCTTTAAATAACACTGGCCGACAGGCCTATTTTGACGCTTATGGAAAATCTCATATTTAATGTATTTTTTCTTCCGTGCTTTTAGTAATTGATTGCCAATTCCTATTTTTTTTAGACACAATGCATGTTGCAAAGCAAACTGCAATTGTTGCAAAGAGTATGCATGTATTTCTCTTTAATGGTAGTTTTTGTAGAGTACTACATGTTGATTCTAAAAAGCTAGGGAATAATCCCAAAGGAAAAATTAAAATCTAGTTTTATTTACTAGCATCATTTACAAGGGTAGTACATAGCCAAAAATGCAGAAGCTACATGTATAGCATTTGAAGCTAGTTTTGACAATGCTACTAGTTTTATGTTCTTTCCTTTTCTTCCCTTTTCCCTTTCTTCCTTTCTCTTTCCCTCTTGCTGTTTCTATCTCTCTCCTTCTATTCCTCATGCACACTGTCTCACTGTATTTCTCCCTTTGTCCTTCTACTTTAGCTGGAAGTGTATTTCACAAGAGTGTGAAAGTGTCTTTTTTTCGTGTTCACAATGTTCTACTTTTTCTCACCTTCCTACTCACATCTTCGGTAAGTTTGATTTGTTGCATTAAGAAGGTTCAAACAGATGGAGTCATAACAGACAGCTTCCCTTTGAAGCGAGCATTTTATTGCATAACCATGGATATGTACAATGGAGGATATTCTGTTATAATGATAATTAGTTTTCGCAGACCCAAATATAACTTCGAAAAAATGCACATGAATGATATAACAAGGTTCAAGCGAACATATTTAGTGCCAGAAATACCAGAACTGTGATGGCAATGTCTTGACTGGGCGCGTGTGCCCACTACTTTGGTTGGCCATATTTCCTAGAGCCGTCTTTCACGATAATAATATATGAACTTTAATAATCGGAATTAAGTGGAAAGGTGTTAAAATTGCCCTTAAAGAGGCATACATTTGTGACACTTTTAAGGCTATATCTCAAAAAAGTGTTCATCCTGAGGCAGGGGAATTTCAGAATGAAATCAAAATTATTCACATTCACATTAAAACTGCACATTCACTTTCTGTGTTTGTCGATTTATGAATTTAACTGGGCATCGTAAACATTCAAATGTCAAAACACCTCTAAATCTTTCCCGTTTACTTTTGCAGCGTCAGACATCCACGTCAAAGAATCAAGGCAGGTTATTAATTCAATTGTATATCCTTTGTAATCTGCCAGGTGTTTGCATTAATTATCATTAGTTGGGACTCCATCTGTTTGAATCTCCTTGGTTGCATTTAAAGAATAAATACAGGTGTGAGAGTTCAACAAGGGTTCACCCAACACTCATTCAGTGTTCTTGATTATTTCATGTGCCTTCATTCTACACTAATGGATCCATATTCAGAGACATTCTACATCTTGCTGTAGTAGCCTGTACATGTGCCATGCATGATGCATTCAAAGAGGGGAGTTCTGATATGACTGACAGAGATGTTTTCTCAAAACCATTTCTTCTGAGACCACCCACGAATAGTTCAAGTTTTGATGATTTTCTCCTGGATACTTGCTCACTATGTAACCATAGACCCATGACGTGACTATTTTCACAAGTCCATCCATCCATCCAGCCGAGATGTATTCCTGATCCTCAGGTTGCTGCAGGATGACTCTCAAACAGTTCACTGGAGTTCATAGAAAAAGGATATATTAGGTTGATAGAGCCATCCATCAAGAGTTTAGGAGTTGTCACTCACTACGTGTCTACAGACTTGCTTTTCTCTTTCTCAAAAATACCATTTACTAGTTCCCTTGTAACCTTTTTTTGGGGCATAAATATTGTAGCTTACTTTGGT
Source organism: Heliocidaris tuberculata (assembly GCA_025618425.1). Classification (NCBI taxonomy): domain Eukaryota; kingdom Metazoa; phylum Echinodermata; class Echinoidea; order Camarodonta; family Echinometridae; genus Heliocidaris; species Heliocidaris tuberculata. The sequence goes on from CM046832.1 coordinate 4,531,486, forward strand.
GCAGTAGCCAAAAAAACCCCAACAAAACAAATTCTCTTCCAAAATATAAAACAGCAATCCTTAGGAATCAAATTTTTTGTTCAAGCAGTTTAACATAGACAGTTTTAACAATAGACAGTTTTAACAATTTTCACACATAAGTAACTTAAAAAGTTTAAATACATGTAATATTTTTAAGGCTCATTTAGACATTTTAATAAAATGGTTGAATTGTCCATAAATCTATCTCGAAATATGTGAAGAAAGTAAACTTTCTAGCAAAATGATTGTCACTTTGTATACATGTGCAAAAAATATTTATGCCCATAACACTATACATGTTTGTTCATAATGTGAATACATGTACACTGTATGACCATTTTGTCATTGATTTTGCTGAAGAAATTGAGATGGTGTGCAAATTTCAGCAAGACATTAATGTTTACATTGTACAGAAAGTATCCAGAAAGCTTTATAGTCTAAGCAGTGTTGTGCAAATAGCTGAAAATACTTTTTATGACACATTGTAGTTGTTACATTGTAATACTAGTATTGAACTACCTGTAGTACACCCTTCAAAAATTACAACCATAAAGTAACAAACTGAACTGAAGTATCAACACAATGTATTATTATTTTCATAAAAGAGTATATCACCAATAAGTCAAGGAGAGGAATCTAAAATCAATTCACAAATTTCAATCTGAGATCATCTTCTGTAATCTGTGCGACAATCTGACACCAAAAATTTGAAATTTATGACCATGAACCAGCCTCTTACAAAGGCCCAGCTGAGGCAGTAAATCTGGATTGTTTTGTTAGTATTTGTCATCATTTGTTATCAAGAACTCTTTGAAATAACATGTTTTGAAGCCCAAGAAAATGATATTTGAGATGTCATTGTGCTTTTGTGAATATATTCTTTAGTGTATATGAATGCCTGTAGCCATTATTCATCATATCTCATCATATAATCCTACGGAATTTGTATAGGCTTATTTTTTGACAGAATTAGGTACTTTTATTGAGTGCAAATGAATTAGTTGTGATACTATTTTGTGAAATGAGTCGACAGCTTTACTAATGCTTTTTGACATAGCAGGGTCATTTTATTCTATTTCTTCATCTGAGTAGAAACGATGATTGTCAATAAATAGTTATTCCCCATAACAAGCTGCTTCTGTTCAAGTTCCATGTAGGTCTATCTTATTTGTTAGGTGCATGTAGGTCCAACATATTTGTGAGTTATGTTTGCATGGTTTATTTCAGTTGCTGATGAAACAACTCTGAAATGTTATGGCTTTACAGTTCACAGACAATAATGTAGAATCTCATGTAGGCCCTATATACATGTACGGGGGTATTATTTTTCCGAAGGTTCATAATTCTGAAACACAAATTTCTCATAGCAGGGGGTTCATAATTCCAAAAATGAAACAGGGTTCATAATTTCGAACATTTGATTCATTACTCCGAAGGTTCGTTATTCCGAAAATGAAATAGGGTTCGTAATTCCGAATCTCATGTAGGCCTTATATACAGGGGTACTCATTTTCCCAAAGGTTCATGAATCATATTTCCGAAACACAAATTTCTCATAGCAGGTGGTTCATAATTCTGAAAATGAAATAGGGTTCATAATTTTGAACATTTGATGCTGTACTCCAAAGGTTCATTATTCTGAAGGTACATAATTCTGAAAATGAAAAGGGGTTCATAATTCAGAAAATGCAATCGAGCCCTACATACTTTTCGGAATTACGAACCTTTGGAAATATGAACCCTTTTTCATTTTCAGAACTATGAACCCTATTTCATTTTCGGAATTACGAACCGTCGCATTAACAAACCTTCAGAAATACAAACCCTTAGAAAAATGAATCTTCGGAATTATGAACCTTCAGACAAAAGACATGTAACCCTACATGTACTACATTGAAAAAGAGGTTCTATGGCAGATAGCCTAAATGACTACACAGTAGGCTATAGGAAAATATACACTAAATATTTGCCCTATGATATTGTATCGGTACGCCTATTTTATTGCTACAGTACAGTAGGTTACAGCACTCACAATAAATAGCTGATATTACAGACTTGCAAGTAGTTTGTTATATTGTGTAGTCTAAATCATTTCCACAATCATTTTATTAATATTTTATTTTCTCATTTATTCCAGCCTTGATTTTTAAATTCCTCTATCAATATTTCTTATTCCATGTTTTCTGTCCCTGGAAAGTTTTTCGTCAATGTTGAATGTACCTTTAAAACTGAAATCTCTCTTCCAATTTGCACATAAAGCTTCATTACAACTAACCCTGAATGGAGGTCAGACAATAGATGGTTTACATTCTAGATGGGTTAGTTTACACCATTTATTTGTTGATTGTAAGTCGCCTTTTAGCTCAAGTCAAGGACCTTCAAGTATAGAATGCTTAGATACACTCTGCATGACCTCCTCTCTCTTTGTGCCATACAAATGCAGTATAGGCTAGACTGAAGAATGTCTTTACAGAATGAAGACAGTACTGGTATCTACAATACAACTAAAACTGTACATGATTATGATTTTCTTATATTTTATGTTTTGTTACTAGAATATCATGGTTCATTTTTATCACACTATCACCATATCAGACTCTTTGTATTTATCAAATTATACATGTACATGTATATCATTTTATTTTGAGTACTACTTGAATTGAGAGGTAAATGAGAGAAAAAAAAGTTTAAAACTTTAGGTCCAGGCAGCAGTGTGATGATGCTATCAGGGAATAGTTTCCCCAGTCTTGCTACATCATTGGATAAAGATACACAGCTCACCACTCTGCAGAAAAACACAACACTCTTAGCTCACTCTGATTGGTCAAATATACTTACAGAGTATATAACCAGCAGCCAATAGGAATGCTGCATTCAGTCACTGTATGTGCTCTGTATGCACCTGCCTGTGTACCCATAATAGTGCTGTGAGTGTGTGGAGTGGAGTTCATGCTTGAAAGCTATCTATTTGTGTAGATGTCTGTCACTTGGCACTCAGTTGGTGTGGTCTGTTACAGACTGTTTGAGCCAGGATAAATAATCACTCTGGACTTTGTGGAAATAATCTCTGGATTCTAGCTGTCTTTTTTCAGTTTGGCCAACATTGGATACATCTTTCTTCAGAGAAATATTGCTGAATCATCAGGTATTTCTTAAGTTGAAGCACTAAATGCAAAAAGAGAAGGAAAAGAAAAAAAGAGAGAAAGAAAAAAAAAGATAACAATTATAACCAATATATTTTTTTGGGTAAAATGACACTTTTATCATGTTTAGCTTTGATCCTAATTTTAAAGATGGTGATATTTATGACTTGTTATGTTTTTATTGCTTGCACAAATATGAACATGAATGACCATGGAATAGATGTGTTGTGGTGTAGTGGATAAGTCTCCAGACTGTGAACCAGGAGGTTCATTCCAATCCCTGTCCATCTCTAATGTCCATCTCCATCTCCATTTGCCACACTAGACCCAGGTGGGGTAAATGGGTACCTGGCAGGAATAAATTCTTTGAAATGCTTGAGCACTGTAATGGCAGCCGGACTAGCCAGGGTAATGATAATGGCGCACCAGAAATGGCAAATGTGCCAGACATGAGCACTATACAAGTCACTACATATACAAGAACCCAATATTATTATTAACTTTTAATATGTCACTTATGTAATGAATATGATAGAGATGTATAAGTCTTTAGGATGCATCACAGAAAGATAAAGGAGAAAGATGGACCAAGGAGTTATCACAGATAACTCCTTGGATGGACAGAGGCGACTACACATGTACAACTTGTACAGATTCACAATGTATGGTAATAAGAATAGGAGGATTGTTAAAATACACCAGGAAACTACATTGTGCTAGGCCAAAAAACTGTATATACCAATGACTATTAAAGATGATTATTTAGTGCTTTCATTTTAGAAGGTTTGGGCAGGGTTTAAAGCCTTATAATTTGGGATATGATTAGGAATAATGAATTGTATACTGACTCTGGGTTTGCTGCATTAATCACACCTATACTGATCATAAATAACCAGGATTATAATTTTTTAAAAGTATGAAGTAAGGTGCAAGGCGTCAACTAGATATAGCTTTTATATTATTTTTTTAAAATCCTGTTGCAGATCAGTTGTTTATTAGAACATCCATTTGATGAGCAGCCTTTAAATATTTGTCAACCTTATGGAACTACATTGGTTATCAATTTTATGATTTAAAATTTGATAAGACATAGTGATTCACAAGTATTAGATAATGATCAATAAGGACCATTGGCATTCCTAAAATACAGTCCTTGTCACAGCTGAACTGCGAAATACCTAAATTTCCGAGTAAACAGCAAACAAAGAAACGGAACCCGAGTCTGTGGAAGAAATTATCCCTAATCCATGTTTTCCAGTCTCTACCAATCTTCAAGCTTGATTTACCAGTTCAATCAAAGGATTATTTCTGTATCATTAGTTAGTACTAGTAGTCTTTGTGTCGGCTAGTTTTGATGAAATATAGCTTTTGTGTTTGGCGTTATTTTAGAGGATTGGGTTCTTTCATGAGGGATAATGCTTTCAGGAAGTCTGTGCAACAGTGAGGAATGATTTGGAAAATCAGCTTTATGGACCCATTCATGAGCTCAGACATCACTGCATTGTTCTGGAGTAAACGAAATATAAGGAAAAATATGAAGTGAGGTATTAAGTGAGAATGGAAGAAGAGAATATCATAGCGTGAGAATGAGAAGGAAAGGGAAAGAGACAGATGGATATACTGATATATAACAAGACATAGACATACGTAGACAGACAGAGCAAGAAAATAAAATGGGATTTGATCAGATAGACCTACATAGTGGAATATAGCACCATATCTGTTTTTGTTTTTTGTTTTTTAATTATTGTTAAATTTGCTGTTTACATCCAGGTACATGTACATGTATGTGTATAGGAATGTTTTTATTGATGTCTTGACAAATGTTTGAATGGTTTCTCTAAAAAGCTGTTACCACATTCTTATGCCTTTTTTAAAACATTCAACCAAGAGAAATATATTTTCCACATGGCAGATATTAAAATCGACTTATAATGCAATATAGAGTCTGCATTTACAAATTCTTGCAGTCATGCTGACTTCGGTTATAGGCCTACCTGTTTCTTTCCCCTTTTTATGTCATTTTCATTTCAGATCTTGACAAAATGAATTTTGCAGCATGCTGCACAAAACAACAGCTATAACTATGTGGGAATTAATGAATCCCTTTGAAACAGAATATACACATGGCCTACCAATAATACTGTGCAACTTTGACTTCTTGTTGTTTCTTTGCCAAACTCAGAGCATATTTTCTCACACTGGGGTAAGTGACAGTAGATTGAACTTCTTGACTAACCATGCATTTATTTGTCTACCAAATTGAATGGAATCAGTATTGGTTTCAAAACATGAGTAGGGTCATTACACATGTAAAGCAGTCACTACCTTTGTTTATTTGTTTGTGTATTCTATGATGATTGTGATTTATTTCCAGAATAACAAGTGCATGGAAAGAAGGCTGTATGAGTTAATCATCTCTTACCAGCCTATTTCTAATTGGTGTGGTAGGGTTTCACATTAATATCTAAAAAAAAAGAATGTATTTTGGTCTTGGGATAATGTAAGAAATTCGATATGTTATTTACACATTATAGAAATAAATTTTTTTTTAAATCTTTAATCTTAGTCAAATATAGAGACAATTCAAAGATTAGAGAAAGGGGGTCTCAATAACAATTGCCATTGAAAAAGGTCTATAAAAAGAAGGATAATCCAATTTTAGAGTTTTCTTCACTGGTCTGACTTTAAAAAAAAGGAAAGATAAAGATTATGCTGTTTATCTCGGTGTGCTAAGCTCAGAATCTAGTTAATCTACCGGTACACAATGAATGGCTTTTCGCGTAGTCCTTTGAAGTGTTTTATGATAGTTTTTATAGCAAAAGTACACTTGTGATGGAATTCCTGATGCGATAGTGCACTTTGTTTGACTTTTGATTAACGATATTTGCATAGTTGAATTGGGTTTGTTATTGCAAAGTCATTTGGCTATGTGCAGTTCTTTCAGTCTTGTTTCATAAATGTTTAAAATCTTTCCAATATAAATCAATATTGTTTGGTCATTGTATCATTGATGAAGGCCTACATGTTCATTGACACATATGTTCAGCACTTAAAACAAAGTGTCAAGAACAGATTCTTTCATCCATGCAACTGATAAAATTCTACTACAATATAAAACATTTAATTGTCCCTAATGTAGGCCTATAGAAACATAACAGCATATCAAAATGTACCTTTTACAAATGTGGAATTTTAGGGGAAATATGATGACAGCTTCCGAGATGATTAGTATCTGTCTGTGTGGGTTGGTTAACTTTGTTTTTGTATCCTTGTCTTGATGAGTTCCTCTCCTTTCTGGTGGACAGATCTAAACTGTGATGGTAACCAAAGAGACAATTTCTTTGACAGGATGTGGGGATGTACAAATTGGTCCATGTTTTGGTTTTGTCTATTCATTGGCTGCTTCATTTGGTTCGATTGTGGCTTTTTAGGTGTAACCTTTTTTTCGAAAACTGACAGAACAGTAAATTTTCAGTTTTGACCAGGAAAGGAATCTATTTTGAGGTGCAACTTATATCTTTTTGTTTTAGTTGTGTGATTCAACAACAAGACATTAGAATCGTCTGATAGCCTTATCTCTCTTTGTCTCCTACATTTCAAAAATCAATTAAATTGTAATAAAATTAAAATATGAACAATTTTAACCAAATAGAAGAAATTTACCCTATTATTTTCCAAGTTCATTATGTAAATTTCCAAAACTATAAACAAATTTAATTTTTGAGAAACGTTACACTCGGTGTTACATACTTCTTAGTTATCTTGCTGTCTAAAGCAAATTGGATATACTTTTGTATATATTGCCCTGTGTGTCAACCACTCCCCCCAAGCTTAGGCTAGTGCTGAACTAATAACTCTGAACAAGGTTTAAGATCTTTTCAAATTTTCCTTAACACGAAGGTTGCATGTACTTTGTGGTTAGGAGCCCCAGAGGAAGGGTCAGTAATAGAGAGAAAGAGAACAAACAGTCTTTCCAAAAGAAATCTTTTCACTATACATGCATGTAGTAAGCCTTCTTACTGAGGTTGGATGGTTAGGTGAAGAATAGAGAGGGTAAACCCTTTAGCACTTACTTAGCCTGTCCTTAAAGGAGGGGATGGAACTTAGGTGAGATAATCAGCTTTGGCATCCTAAAGTGTCTCTTTAGACATCTTTGTAAAGCTCTTTCTTGGCTCAGCTCTCCTGAAAACATCAGTGAAGATGTTTATCTACTGCTATATGAAGTGGAAAGGCAAATGTGCTAGTAAAAAAAGAAGTAAGAAAATGTCAAATTAATTTTGTCTACCAGTCTACCAGTTGTTGTGGTAGGGTTTTCCCCTATTCCTTTTCTTCCTAAAATCCTGCCCAGATGTTGTAATGCTGTATTTTGCATATTATTCACCCCTTAGATTTCCTTTAATATTTGACTGTAGAATAAATTTAAAGGACAAATTTTTTCTGAGTACGTCTCTGAAACATATAATGACATATATTGGGAGACAAACAGTGAGGACAGAGAGAAATTTATGTAGCCTACTGTTTGTAGATTTAAAAAAAAAGAAGCCATGAACAAGGTGAGTTTTTTTGTTGTGGTGGTTTTGTTGTTTTGTTGTGTGTTTTTTTTTTTTTTTTTGGGGGGGGGGCAATATGTACATTTACATTTAAATACATATATATTGTAATTAAGTATCAAATAAAAATTCATTCCAAATGTATGCCATGGAAAACTATAGAGTGGTGTGGAGAAGAGGAAGTCAGATCAGAGAAAAAAAAAACATACCCACATCCCTTACTGGATCTCCTGTTACTCCTTCGTTATCTCTCATCAAATCATCTTACCCTTCCTTCATCCCTTTCTTCCAACCCAATACCGCTCTGCTACGTATGGTATTTTAAGTGGAGCACATCATGTCTGCTGATTGAAAGTCCATGTTGAATCCCTTCATCTCTGTCCCAGGCAGCAGCATCTTCACGCAACCTAGCTTTCTCAGTGAAATTGGGAAGCTTGAAATGTCTTATTTATTTCCTCAGATGATCTTAACGTATGGTGTTGACAGAGTTGTTGCATGGCCAAGTGAATATCTGAGAAACTAAACCATGCATCATACCATAGCAGTTTTAATGGCACTGGACTTGAGCTCAAGGAACAAGATCTGCACAACAGATTCTTAAACTTGTGTGCAATTGTAGTAGTATTGATAATGGGCTGTAGAAAATGACTATTAGCATCTACACTACTTACTCTACCATATTTGTCTGAAATGAAGACTTCAGAAAATGTGGGACAATTACAGAACGTGAAATAGTCCTGACCATCTTTTACAACTAAACTAGGAGTCTAATGTCTACTTATAATAATCTCTTTGCATTTGCTTGTATGGGATGATATGGGTACAGGATCCTGATGGCATTTGCAGTGCACATCAAAGTTTTGTTCATGCAAAGTTTAAAGATTCCACCTTGACGGACTATTGCTTTTAATAATCCTTGAAAAACAATAGTATGATTGATCATGCTCAACATGCAAACATGTATTTAAACCAACACAATCTAGAATGAATAAGGAATATTAATGAATGTCCAGTAATAGGTATCAAGCTAGGGGATTATATCATGCTGTTAAGTCTGTGATTGCTGAACTCATATTAAGATTTTCTTTTGAAGAAATGTGGTGTTCTAAAAATTGCATGGCTGAATTAATTCTGAAAATGTTTTATGTACATAACATATTTCCGGCATTAAATTCATACAAAGATGTTTTGATCTTTTGGTGTTCAACAAGGTAAAATCAATATTTGAATGTCAAGAGGAAAAAATATCAAATAATGGAATATCGCAGGGCAGTGTATTTGCTTTCTATTTGTAATAGAATTAAAATTCTTGAGAAATTTTTGTTTTGCTTCTGTTGTTAAGTAAATGTGCCTTAGTCATGCTTGAAGTTCAATTAAGAATGCATGATATTCACCCACTCCCTCTCTTTCCCATGATTTCATTTTCTCCAGATTACATTTGAACAAGCGCTTGGGTGGAAAACATATTCAGCCAGGAAATGAATTTCAGATGGTGATGGCAGAACTGTGACTTGAGGAAATCCAGTGTTACAGAATGGGTCCAAGAATACGCAAGAAGATACTGATCCTGGGAAGCTCCATACTCTTCACTATCTTCACTGTCCAACTTACAGGCTTGAACACTCTACAGGATGATGAGAAATCTAACAATGCCTTGCCCAGTACTAATGGAAAGTTCAGAACTTTTTCACTCAGTAAGGGGGACAATAAAAGAAACTTGCTCCAAAAACAAGTGAAGGAAGAGCTTGGAGTTGATAGCAAAGACACTCGAAGAACTTTACAAGATATTAGAACAGCAGATGAAATCAAAGGACATCCTAGGTTAGGTGTTGGGGAGGAGACTGTCCTAACTCAGGATGGTGTGCAAGGGGAGAAGAATGTAACAGTTGCCATGACAACAAGACTCCAATTTGATAATCTGTTTCCATCACTGCTGGAAGAGGAGAGGTGTCCATTATGCTATGGGACCATCAATTGTGACCAGATCTATGCTGGTAACATTTCCTTCCATGTAGGAAGTGTGAACTTGAGTGAGCCTCATGCTATCAAAGGTACTTGGGGAGACAGGAGGATTGTGGGGAAGAGGCTTGTCTCTAAAGACACCTTTAAGAGATTAGAGAGGATCATTTGTAACCAGTCTCAGGTAGATCCTAAGAGGTCATGTGAAGTCAATGCTGTAGCTACCAACAGTTGGATGTCTAAGAGCTCTGCTCTCAACAGGGTACACAAACTCCATCAAGAAGTTTATCAAAATCAACTTATTGCCCTCAGGTTGGTGTAATCATTTTACTTATCCCTATTTTCATCCATTGAAATTAATTTGAAGTTACCCAAAAAGGAAATTAGCATTATTAACTAGTAAAACTTTAGTTTACCTTAAAACCGTTAGTATGCACTACTACATGAGATTTTAACATCATCAGAAAAATAAAGTAACACATTTTTATAATTTCCATTGCAAGTGTACGTATTCTTTGGGATCTGGACTATTCAAGTATATGTATATGGACTTTGAACATTTAGAGTCTCCATGCTTGCTATTTATAAATAAAAAGTATTCCAGAAATTATTCTATATACCAGTTTTATTATAAAACTGATCTGTTCTTCTAAATTCATTCATTCATGTTTAATTGCAGTAGTTGGTTGATCTCAGTAAAATAACACATTCCATTTTAAGCCATAGACAGCTTATAGAAATGTGTATTGGGGATGAACTCTGCAAACTATTTGCACCATTATTTTGTTACAGTAGAGTAACATCCCCATTCAAGAAAGTATGTCTTTGTGTTGATGAGCTTCAATTGCTGTTAATGATCCATAGCATCAGATTTGTCTAGTCATAACATTTTTTCCCCCAAGGGAAAGCATGTTTTTATTTTCTGTCTTATAGGAACTCTGTTATGAACATCTTGAAACTCTGTATGAACAATAATTGAGGGATTTATTTCATTAAAATAGCTCTTGGCATAATAATCCTGCCAGTCCACTGCATAGTCTCTGGCAGTAATTCATTACTATCTGTGATTTACAGCAAGCAAAGAAATCTAAAAATACACTCTGATCACTAAACGAGTGGCAGGATTGTGTTTTCGCATCTTGACAATAAAACATATATATCTACTCAGGTGGAACATAGGCAAATCTGAAATAAATAAGTAGGCCTACAAATATAATTGCTGCAAGAAAATTGTGTGCAAGTAAGTACAGTCATGAAGTTAATACAGGCAATGATTTATAGTCACTGCCATGTCATTTCCTGGCTAAACTGCAAGCACAGTCTGAGCTCAAAATTGCAAACTACCAAAGATGTAAAGTTTAGAGTAATTTTGAAATAACTTTAAATGCTCTCTTAATTTAAGCTGACTCATTACTGAATTTAAAAGCTTGAAAACTATGCTTCATGAAAGAGACCAATTGCATTATTATGGGTTCCTTCTTTAGAATATCTGTGCATGCAGTTCAAGCAAATGCTGCTTTTTTGATTAGTGACTATCAGGAGCAAGATAAGTATTGTTATTTCTTCTTCCTGATCAGCCAATACTGGGTTTTATCATGACTTGTTTGTGATTTCAGCTTTCTGCAATAGGGCCTGTGCTTAGAATTCCCATTCACCTATATCTTTCATCAGTGTAGAATCAGAATTGGGCACTTCTATTGTGTGTGATAGAGAGACTCATCTGTAAAGTGTCAGTATTTATTGACAAAGTATCCTTCATAAATGAAAAGCTTTTGTCTTGTACCTGAGTGGGAAAATCAGTATGGACCTGTATGGTGACCATCTTTTTTTTTTTAGGTCATTTAGGTTGTTATAAAATGCAGGATTTATGGATTTCTAGTAAGAGGAAAGGATTGATTGTACTATTCAAAGCTTAAATATGTTGAATAGACCTAGTACAGTGTAGCTTGTGGATAAACAAAAATTAAGAGAAGTTTTCTGAACTTCTGATATAGGTATGGTGGTCTATATTTTACTGAAAACTACATTGTATGTGTGTTTCCATGTCTTTAAAAAAAATCAGAACTAGAAGTATTTTTCATGTACAATAAGATTTTACTATTATGCTACATGTATCTCTGCTACACATCTACCAAGATTCTAAAAGCGGCTGCGAGGCCCTGTTTACCTAAGTAGGACCCTTTCCCACGGGGCCCTTCTTTAAGTGGTTCAAGTCCACCTTCAATAGGCCTGTTGACCCCAATTTGGATGGGTTAAACCACCCGGGTTATTGTCGGCCAATTAGGACCTGTCATTCATGTACAAAAAAAAAAAAAAAAAAAAAAAATTAAGCCCAGTCTGTTTTCAATTTTGCAATATTGGAGTAAAAGGAAAGGTGTTAAAGAACTTTATTAAGAGAAAGGGCCTCAAAAGGATTATTGAAGATTTGTGTCCTATTTCCTGCACCATTGAGACTTGAGAGCGAAAAAATATTTTCAAAATGCAATCTTACAGAATTCATGTACATGTAGGTATTGTTTGAGGTACAGCTAATGGAAGGGTATTGGACTGTAAGAATGAGGAAAATATTTCGAGAAAGCAAAGTGTGGAAGATTGATACAAAAAATGTACTCACAAATATACTAAGAAATGCTGGAAATGCTATCCAAACAAATTACAAAGAAAAGTTGGTGTATTTATACGATGCAGTACGATTTCAGTTTCTCAGCTCTGGTTTAGAGTTTTTTGTTTGTTGTTTTTTACCCTTGTTCTTTATCTGCACTCAGATGTTTGCTCTCCATCCTTTTTTTTTTTTTTTTCACTAAATCTGTAGGTCCCTTGATCTGTCTATATCTTTCCCCCTTTCTCTCTCTCGATCTTTCTCTCATCTTTCTCTGTCTTTCTCCCTGTCTCTCTATCTGTCTCACTGTCTCTCTGTCTCTTTCTCTTTTTCTTTCTCTTATATTACATTATACATTCAAAGGTATGTTTTCTCCTTAACAACTTATGCACTGGTAGTGCCTTAACCATTGAGAGGTTATTAAGCTATTTACCTCCAGACAGGTAGATCCCTTTGAACAATTTCAGAGAACCTTAAAGCTGTGAAGGAAAAAGGTAATGATAGATAATGACATAATTGAAGGAGACATGTAAACATGTTTTGTGGTAGAATCGCTTTTGAAGTTTTAGGGAGACAACAAGAAGGTAAATGGAGGACAAATGTGGCTTCATTCTTCACACCTACATTAAACTAATGCAAGAAGTACCTATCTGTTGAACACCATGAAATAAATATTCGTCATTACCACAAGAAGTCCTTGTTACAAAGTAAGTGGGGTTTTTTATGTACCACAGATAATGAGTTGAAAATACTCATACAGTGAGATTATCATTGTGGATGAGCTTATACCTGTATTTTGATGATCTTATCAGATTTTACCATTCTGTTTACTGGTATGTTAACAAACACTAGAATATGAAAGGTTTTTCATGCATTAAACACAATCCATATCCCCGACACCTACCATTATGGTTTGCTGAGAAGTTAACATAATTTAATTTCATACTCCTTCAGGCTTATTGTAATCAAGGTATAGTATACATCTTGACCTAAAATCACTTGTTGATATCATAAACTATCCTAGTCCTAGCAGTGCAACTTTCAAAGTGAAATATGCAGGACTCAGCCCATATTTCAAGAGCTGTAAGCATTGCCACCCATGATGTGATTACTTGAGTGTAATCTATTGATGACCCTTTCAAGATGATAATCAGATGCTATTATACAGAGCTATCATTATCAAGATAGACTAGGTTCATGTATGATAACTCTCTGGGTGAACATTCGAAGGTCACTTGTATTTGGTATATCAACATCTTAATGTCAGAGGAATGAAATTTTATTGCGTCATTTGAGCTTTTAGAATGTCCTTTCACCTATCTTCAGACCATTTGGAGAGATATGGAATGCCTCTTGAAATTTTATTTGCAAACTTCAAAGTCATTCCTTCTCAGCTGAGCTAGATTTTATTATTTGCATTGCCATATAAAGAGACTTGAAAATACACATATGGTATATAAGGTAGATAAAATATATTTATTGTATAAACAAGGTTGATGATGTGCCATATCGTTTGTTTGGAGCCAGAAGGGTGTTAACTCCTATAATTTAACATAGAGTTAACGCCCTTCTGGCACTCAACATACGATATATACATGTACACCGTGTAGGGTAACTCCCCCCCCCCCCCCTATTTGAGCTTCTTGACTTGGGTTTCTATATAATGTAACAACTTTCTGCCCTGAGGGATTATATTGAAGCATTAAACATAAACTGTTGAATGATATACCCTTGATTGATATGGTGTTATTCTCTGTACGCATATAGCAAAAACAAAAACATGTCTCTGAAAACTAGTGTGTTCACTGTACGAATTTGAACAGCTGGTATGCAACAGCAAAAAGAAAAAGAACAAAGAAAAGAACAGCGGAAAACTACATTGTACTGTGATAGGGATTCAGTCAACATCATTAAGGGAAGGAAGTTCTCTCAGTCATATTGTCTAGTTTGGTCATTTTACTACGGAATTGCATGCCAAGTTTATTATGATTTGAATCACTTTGACCTATTTTGGACAAGTGTGTATTATGAACTGTATGTTCAATGCAGAATTTTTTCAAGACAAAATTGCAGAATTCTTACAATTCTTTGTAATGTTATCAAGTCAAAGTTTAGCCATGTTGTTGAAATTGCTTAATCTTGAATTTATCAAAAAATTAGCAGTGGTGTGGGTCATTATTACTTGAAATATATTCATTTGTGTCAAAAGAAATAAGGGAGGTTATAATGTCATTCTTTGAATCACAAATATGATTAAATAATATCTAATTTCTTATGAAAAATCAAGAAGAATATTTGAATTTTGTTGTAATGATAATTTATTTTTTCCAGATTTTATTTGATGTTAGTTGAAGAGATGTTTGATACTGCATAATCACTTAATCAATGTTAATGAAAAGAAGCATACTAATGCTAATACTAATGAACAGAAAGCCAAAATCAAACAATATAAACAGAATCTAAAGGAACAAAGACAAAAATAATGGGCTCTATTGGCTGCCTAAACATAATAGGATATTGATGTTAACTGATTGTTAATAGATCACAAACATTTCAGTCCAGGAATAGTATGTGGCAGGAGAATTTGCATATGGCATAATTATTTTTCCACTTTTTTCTTATATTAGGGTTGAATGCTGAAATTGTCACTCATGACTACAAAGAAAGATATGATACATTAGTAACAGCTGACATTCAAAATAACAAAACAAGTACAGCCCAGGACAATGAATTGATTCAAGCAGGGCATAACAGGTAAACATCAAGTTGTATTGATATCATTTTATAAGACAAATAATATAATACATTTGAAATGGTTAACATAAATAATAAGTTGATGACCGAGGGTGTCCAAGCACTTTGACAAGTATCTAAATGGATAGCCAGTGAGCTATACTGCAACATGGGGAGAGGAAGACATATTTATTCCATATTAATATTGCTCATTTGTGATGATAATGACACATTGATTTTTGGCAAACTTTGAAGTTCATAATTGCCGGATGAGCATAGTGTGTTATAAGTTTAGGGAAGTAATTACTTACAGTTTGTTAGGAAACTTGGCTTGAGAGGCAGGGGCATTGATTCACAGATGGGTTAATTTGGGTAATGGGGAGAAAGCACTGGGGGTAGGGACTCCACTTGCCTGTATATGTTTGCCTGGATGATGTGGTTTTTTTTGTTGTTGTTTTTATTTCTTTATTTTTTGTGGGTTTGTGGTCTTTGTGTGATGAGGGATACAGTCATGACAGTTTAAGCTTTTTGACAGAGTTGGAGATGTGGTTTTACTCAGGATTCAATGAGGGGAAACGATGTCCTCTACAATCAGAAGTGATGTCCTTCTTGGTGGAGGAGTGTTACCTCCTTTTGGGGTCATCTACCTCTTCAGGTTGCCATGGATACCACTTGAATGGACATTGCTTAAATTTGAGATTTATGCAGATTCTGCATATAGGAAACCTGAATTTATCATAATTGATATTTAGAGTATTCTAATACAGACATTATATTCATCTCCTTTCTTCCTTAGCAAAGAATACATGTAGACATGGTTTATACTTCTTTTTTTAAAATGATATTGGAATTCCTTGTAGATTGAAAGGAAACTGTTCCTATTCTGAGACCTTGGTCTTCAAGACTCTAGATCTAGGTCATTGTTAACTGCAAAGCCTTCTCAATTTCACAGTGTTTCCTGTGATTTGATGGTCCATAAATTCGCTCATCATCTCCGTCTCATGAGAGGAGATCTAGCTGCAATGGGACATTGACTTTACATTCACATTGTGTGGTATAAGTATTCCGAAGCCTGATGAATGGCTTTAACTTGAAACTAAGATTTTTTTATGTGGACTCAGAAGCAGTACACTAAAATTAGATAGGGAGCAAATTCAGTCAGCATGGATATGAATGGTTTTATGCTAGGTAGAACTGATGGAGAAGGTTAGATGCAGAGATTTGTGGAACACCCTGGGCATCGTTTCATCAAACCGTCATAACTACAAGTTCGCCGACATCCTATTGAAACGCGTGTTAATTTTAATACACGCGTTTCAATGGGATGTCGGCGAACTTGTAGTTATGACCGTTTGATGAAACGCTGCCCTGATTACCAAATGGACACAGTATCAATAGAGAGAGAGAGACCCGTTCTCATTATGAGATTGGAAAGTGGATCGCGGCTATCGTGGGGCGCGCCAGGGATGTCCACTGGCATGCCGCGGGATCACACCTGCAGAGGGTAGCGCGATCTATATCTTAGCAGTCTCTGCACAGTAAACTGCGAATAGGCGTGCTCTAGATCGCGCTATCTCTTGTGTACCACCCCCCAGAGGTGGTCCGGTTTGGGATCGCCCTGGACCGCCGAAACGACGTCGCCACGTTCTCACTGGTAACGAGAACGGTGTCAGAGAGAGAGAGAGAGAGAGAGAGAGAAGACAACCATATAGCCAGAATTATACAGATTTTCTTAGGGGAAGTGGGAGGTGTGGCCATGTTTGCTATACATAGCATGTGCCATTTTTTGCTCTTTTACCTTATTTCCCACTTTCCTCCATTTTTTCCCTCATTAGTGGTGCTTTGGTTGAGGGGTGATTGCCCCCTTCCCTGCTTTTTGTCCAGGCCGAACGAAGTTCGCGAGGGGACTATGAAACGGGCTCCGTTTGTGTGTGCGTGTGTGTGTGTGTCCGTCCGTCCGTCCGTCCGTCCGTCCGTCCGTCCGTCCGTCCGTCCGTCCGTCCGTCCGTCCGTCTGTCTGTCCGTGTGTGCTCAAATGTTAGAAAATGCTACTTCTCCGTCATTTCTTGGCCAATTTTGATTCCGATTGTTTTATCTGATAGGGCTGGGTGGGGGCTTCCAAAATTCTACACAGAATTTTGAAATTCATTAATTATGCAAATTTATGCAAATTTATTCAAAATTGACGAAAAATGCTACTTCTCCTCTATTTCACTTTGGATTTTGATTCCGATTGTTTTATCTGATAGGGCTGGGTGGGGGCTTCCAAACTTCTACACAGAATTTTGAAATTCATTAATTATGCGAATTTATGCAAATTTATTCAAAATTGACGAAAAATGCTACTTCTCCTCTATTTCACATCGGATTTTGATTCCGATTGTTTTATCTGATAGGGCTGGGTGGGGGCTTCCAAACTTCTACACAGAATTTTGAAATTCATTAATTATGCAAATTTATGCAAATTTATTCAAAATTGACGAAAAATGCTACTTCTCCTCTATTTCACATCGGATTTTGATTCCGATTGTTTTATCTGATAGGGCTGGGTGGGGGCTTCCAAACTTCTACACAGAATTTTGAAATTCATTATTCATGCAAATTTATGCCAATTTATTCAAAATGGCTGAAGGTTCATAATGTTTTCATGTTTTATATTTCAGTTGTATACATGCATTGTTGGTATTCTCTTCTTTTGCATGCAGTAACATTATTATTTTATTCACTTAAGTTTTTCACTGAAGTTTTAAGGTTCAGGCTAGTTAATTTCCACAGATCTGCACTTCCGGCGGGGACATTTATTACGCATTGCGTAATTTACTCATTCACTTGTTGGCTATGTAAGTGGAATGAAATAGATGAAGTTAGGGGGGGGGGGGAGTTGTTCATTTATATAGATAAAAGGTAATGCATTTCTCCTATTTCTTTGTCTGTCTGTCTCTCTCTTGTCTGGTTGTGTATCTGACACAAAGATTGGTAAACTTGAAATCAATGGACAGAGCTAAAATTTAGGGTGAAGGTTACAGTAGCTGATGTTTCTCCATAATTTTTAAAAGAATGATATCAATCAATTCATCGTGTGTTACGATTATTGACAAGAAACAGCAGTCATTTGGTATTGTTAATCAACGTGTAGATATGATTCCTTTGAAATTTTCTCTTTGTACTTTTAGAATTTACTCTGAGCTTTTAGGTGATCAATTCGAAACCTAGATGCCAATTTGACAGCGATGAAAAGTGACAAAAACCACACTAATGACAAAATTGGGAAATTTTCATCAGCCCTGAACCTAATATTGTAAAATCAAAGAAGTTTATGAATTGATGCAGTATGTCCTTAAGGGATTCTGACCTTAACAATGATTGAATAAAAAGAATCCAATTGAATATTATTGACATCATACTACATCTGCCAACAGTGTTAGTTGAATGGTTGATTAATAGAATAGCTTACCATTGAGACAGAATTCTTCTAACAAGAACATATCAGATATTGTTGGTGAGAATGGGTGAAATATATCGCTCCCCATAATATGTATGAAAATTGTTTCTTAGCTGTGGATGAGATTGTTGACTGTGAATACTAGAGTGGTTGTGTTCACCCTCAGGCATCATACAGAGAGATCAATCTCCGTATTCAAATACATGATTTCTACATAATAGCCACGTTCACACAGGGAGGAGACCTTCAGATACCTGCTCTCAAAATAATTTTGAAGTTTTACCATTTATTATCACAAATACTTTGGTTATGCATAAATATTGCTGTATTTCATTAGGCTACATGTATTGCCCCTGTGTAAGTTGGCATAATGTGGTAAAATTATTTTGTGGCTTTCTTGCTTGTTAGGCTACTGTTTGAGAAACATTTCAGAAGTGCTTTTCCATGAAAATTATCACTCTGTAGTGTTGCAGTGTTGTGTGTGCTTGTAAACAAAGTGGACATTGTTAAGAGTATGATACAGACAATATTGAAAATTGACACTTTTCACTTTGATTTTTATTCGCATGGAACTTCCAGTTCTGCTTTTTCTAGCATTTTACAATAATGCATAATTCAACTAAAAGATTTTTTCTTTATTGATCACACAGTTACCTGATGATACTACTTACAGCAAACAGTTACCCATCTAGATGAGGACCCAGAAGAATTCTGAAAATATATATTAAACAATGTCAAACTTTGTCCAAATCAACTATTAGATTCACTGAAGAATATGTGTTTCACAACAATACATCTCTTCCCTATTACAAATTACAAAGCTGGTAATTGGAATGGGTTATTCCATTGTTTAGGATGTCATGTTTTAAGTTAATTGGCCAGTGAAATGAAAAGTGTATGCATGTACAGCAGATGTAGTCCTCCATGTAGGCCTACGTAATTCTGAGATGTGTAGGTTTATATGTAAATATTGAGTGATTGTATGACACAGAAAGAAAGTAAGGACCTAAACAGCTTTCTCCCAAGGACATTTGAACTGCTGCTTTAATATAGACATAATTCTGCAAATGTTTTCCACAAGAGTAAATAAAACGATTCAACAATGAGCACAAAGTCTCCATGAGTAATCAAAGTTATAGACAAATCGTAAAGAGGCGTGATTGTCGAGAGTGTGTGAACAAGACTTGTGATTAGCAAATAATGAAGATCCTTTTGGAGTGCCGACCCATTTGAAAGGATTGTTGTTGCGCCTGGATTCATCCATTCTTACTTCCCCAGGTAATGTGTCTGCCAGGGCAATGACCCATGCTATTCTGAGTCAAATATGCAGAACGTGATTAATTTTCTTGCTAGGCCTTCATGAAACTATAGAACTTTGCCATTCATGCAGCCTGTGCAGGAAATCCAAGAAAAATGACTTCTTCCCTAATGAAAAGAGACAATTAGTGATTTATTGTAAGCTCTTACTCTATCATTGTTTTTTTTTCTCCATTATATTCCTGTTTGTTTCTAAAATTAAAAAAAAACTCAGACCAGTTGTTTCTATGGTTAAATGTTACATGACTAAATGTAACAGGGGTCCACAGCTGGCTTATAGCAATATCAAATTTCTACAATTTGATGCCCAATTAGCTATCATAACCACAAACCATTCTCTTTTTGACATTATGATTCGTCTAATCTATTTTCATTTTGCACTTGCCTTAATTCTCATTTGTGAGTTTAGTGGTTAGTTAATGTTTACTGAATTCAACCAACAAGATTGTATTCTTCTGACTACTTTAACAGAACACAAGTTAACTCAATTTGAGGGTCTAGATGATATTCATGAATTGAGAGCACTTAAATGTAGACTACTCTTGGATGAAAGCCACAAGATTAAAGCAAGATAAAGCTAATTTGTAGCTTTTCAGAGTTTATTACCCCTGATAATCTAAAAATTGTAATGAAATAATGTTATTGGGTTGGCCTGGCCTTAAAAAACACCAAGTACTATTCAGATTATTCTATAGAACCTTCCTCTGGCTCTGCCTAGAATTCTTGAAGTTTTGATAATCTGTTTCTTTTTCTGTGCTCAATTGAATCACTTGTGTTCCTTTAGGACTTCACTGAGATCAGAAAGAGATTCACTTATCTATTACATTCATAGACAAAAAACAAAACACATTTCCTTTGGCCTTGCCATGGTTTTGTTGAATAAATGGTAGTTACTCTGACTAGATTGAAATATGTATCTTTGGCAGCAAGATGAAAAGAACTTGATGGAAAAATCACAATTCACAAATTGGTGAGTCCTTTCAAATATTGAGAATTTGTCTAGAATGGGGTTTCTATCACTTTAGAAATGATCAGTGAACTTTTCTTGCTTTGTCTTCTTTCTTTCTATGGTGGTATAATGAAAACCTTTCAATTGATCTACAGGGATGTGAACATGTGACACAGTATTTAACTACATGTATAAATAATTCCTTTTCATTTTATTCTTTTCAACACAACCTCAAGTAAGGACTGACCTGGCAGTAGCTGTGCTCTATTTAGTGCTATTGCTATAGGCATGGTCACTGTCAGCAATTTATAGGTGCTCTAATTAGATGTACAACGTAATGTATGCAAACCAACACTTTGTAACAAGATGAAAAAAAACTGACATTTTACAGTGAATTTTATGATAATTCCCTTGGTTTGTTTTAAGTACAATGACATAATTTGCATATTGTTTAACAAATGCTTATAACTCAATTTCAATTCAATTTCAATTTCAATTCAAGGTTTATTTCGAAAAAGAAAACACAGAATACAAATAAAATGCACATGCTGCAGCCAAAAGGCTGAAATGTACGTGCTCACAATGATAAAAGAGTAAAAATATAATACAATATATATATAAAAAAATAATTATTGATAAAATTTCTAGAATGTAACATATATTAATATGAAAGTCAAAATGTTGGCCTGATTGAAAAGGGATAAGTATACAAAATAAAAATAGATATAAGTTTATTAAAAAATTCAGAAAAATCAACTATTATTAAGAAGATCAATAAAATATGGTATTGCACTTTGCTTGAAACGAGAGGTTTTACATTTATATTGACTATACTTTTGTATGTTTCTTAATGACATGCCAACAAGTTTTCGTTCAGGTAACCAACCTTTACAATATGGGTTTTTAGGTAAAGATTCAGCAAAATCGTTACACAATTGTTCTCTCCTTATTTGCAATCGTTCAAGTTGGCATCGTTTCAGGGCATCTTCATAGTCTATATAACTTTTACCTAAAATAATTCTACATACTCTTTTCTGGATTCTTTCTAGACTTTGTATATGATTTACAGTAAGACCTCCGTTGAAAACAGGTGCGCAATACTCCAAAACAGGACGAATATATCCAACATAGATTTGAATTAAATCGGGAATTGGTAGTTTATATTGCTTAACCATTCTAAACATATAGTTTTCTATTGCACTTTTTTAAACCTTCACTTTTTGTTTCTGAAACCTTAATTCTTTACGATGATTTTACTCATCTTCATATTGCAAGAAACTTTGTTATTTAAATTTCATCTTTCAAATGTCTTTCCTTGCTATATGATGATAATATTATTTACACTGTTTCTTTTTTTTTTCTTGATGTTTTCATTATGATGTGATCAATTTTGTCCAAACTTTGTAAAAACAAACATTATCAGGTTTTTAGATGCAAGTCTTGTTTTTTAATAAACCATTACAATTCAATTCAATTCAATATTCCTGTATTAGACATGAAAGCAATTAAGACATTTGATGTATAATTGAAAAAAAAATCACTTCTATTCAATTCAATTTAATTCAATAATGGTTTATTTGTATTTGCAATTCATGTACAGTACATTTCATATGAAAGGCAGCAGGGCCGATTATTTCATGTTTACGTGAATATTACTAGTTGGCATAACAAATATAAAAAATATATATATCATTATATTATATAAAAACAAGAATATACAGTTACAGTTTACAAATGTTGACTGCTTTGAGGGGCACAGTACTGCACGCCCATGTATCTAAATTGCCATAGCTATGCCGCACGTACAAAGACATAATTATGCATTGTACGCCCAAGCAGAACTGTGCCCGGTCAATAGTTTTCACCATACTGCCCAGCAGTCCGTAGTTAATTTCATGCCCGCAAATTTGACTAATCAAAGGCCTAGAATCTAGACATGTGGTATATAATAATAAATACACAGTTGCAGTTGCATGTAGTATTGTTTTATAGAGAATAAAGAGAAGACTGTATTGTTAAGTAGAGAAGAAAAAAATGTGAATAAAGCAGTTCTGAGTTCTATGTATTGATCTCTTCTTTATAATTTCATTTTTCTATTGACATGGGGGATTAATCCTGAGTCATCTTTAGCTCAGTTTAAAACCAGTGCACAGGTTTGATTGATAATCTAGGGTGAAACATTTTGGATAAATCTATGTTCTGTGTTCTGTTTATAATGTTAATTGATTGTGATGGAAATACATGTATAGCAGAGGAATTGAAAGTACTGCCATGTAGCAAGTTTACCCCCCCCCCCCTCCCCCGCACAAAAACATAAGATCAGCTTTAGAAATAAAAAAGGTCTATGTCTCTTAAACTACAACATTTGCTGTGTATCTATGCTACAGTTGGGTAGTTTAGATTTAAAATCTTCTCATTTTATTTCTTTACAAAATTTAATCTTTATGGCCCAAATTCACAAAAGAGATTTATCTAACCCATGGTTTAAACCTCCATAAGCGTGGTACATGCATGTCCTCATGTGTTTGATCTATATGTTTGATCTAACAGTAACTGTAGTTAGTTGTATAAAGAAATTTGGTCATCCATATACTGACAGTATGTACTTCTTTTAATATGTTCTAGACC
This sequence comes from Heliocidaris tuberculata, assembly GCA_025618425.1. Taxonomy (NCBI): domain Eukaryota; kingdom Metazoa; phylum Echinodermata; class Echinoidea; order Camarodonta; family Echinometridae; genus Heliocidaris; species Heliocidaris tuberculata. The sequence goes on from CM046832.1 coordinate 4,554,830, forward strand.
ATCATGATGATAGCTTTGTCTACAATATCTTTGAAACCAAGAATCAAAATCAACCAGTGTCCTTCCAAACCACTTACCTCATGATACTTTATGTTTGATAATCTGATCATAGGATTTAAACACTAGCATTATGAGTAGTTAATCTGTCCCTTTTGATCTTATTCAGACATTAGAAATAGCTTAAATCTCCTGTAATCATTCTTAAAATGTAACATTCTATTCTCTTGGGAGGAAATGAGAATGTTTAAATGATTTCATTCTGTAAATGGTTGCCGATAAAAGTATTTGTTACCATTATGTTTATGGCTGTCCTCCATGTTCAATCAAGACTGATGGAAAACTTGTGTGATTTTCCCCTCTATTTTTTATGGGTGCTTACAGAAATCATTGAGAATGATAACCAGATGGTAATTTTTTAAAGTATGCTGTGAGCTGGCTTGAAGGAGAAGTCTTTGAAAATGGCCTTTCATTGTGATTACCACATTACATAAACATCAACAATATTCATATGTTACTACATGTACATGTACTTTACAATTTAAAGTATGAGTTGCATCTTAGAATGTCTACAAGCCAGAGAAATCTCATGCAACTAAAGCCCGATTGAGGCAGCATATTGTGCTGAAAATATATAATTTCCATCTAAAATATAGATAATCAGTTGTACTTTGATGTTCAACATATTTGTTATTTACATTACTTTCAAGGTAATTTGAACACTAGTGAAACCTGTATAAAATATTAAAATACTCTTTTCATTCAGACACAAAGGCAATCATAGTAAATCTACTTGTGTTTTTTTTCTTCAAAGTTTTGTTGGAAAGACAAATTGCTATACATGTTAGTTTGAGGGATGGTACATGTATGTATAAAAGATATAATCAAGATAACATGCCACTCATAATCAATATTTTATACTAGAATAGATTGACGGAGAACAGAAAATTGTGAGTGAATGAAGTGACCTTTGAATTGTATTTGTGACTGTCTAATTTTAGCAAACTTTTAAACAATATCTTTGGACTTCTTGGAACTCTTATGGGAAATTCAATTATCATTTTGTAAGAATGACTCAGTAGTGCTGACAAGAAAACATTTTTTCTATCTACATAGGCCTGTTGTACAATGAGAGTACTATACATCCTACATGTAACTCAGGTTTTATGCAGTTTGATTTTTACATCCATCTTTGTTGTTTTGATATCTCAAATTTTATTGACTTTGCTCAAAATAACTTACCAGAGTTACACATTTATGAATTCTTTAGAGGATAGTAGAGTAAAACTGAACAATTCTGCTGCTTAGGTTCTGGCAAACAATATTAGAAAAATCAAATGCTTAAGTTTAATTGGTAAATTCTAAAGTTGCTCAGTTTGGAAAACCATTCATGTACATGTATGCCTTCTAAAGATTTCTAAACACACTTTCATTGTTATAAAATTGTAATAAAACTTTTCAAAAAAGCTTTTTAAGAAAATTGTACACTTAAATTTATGATGTGCTCATTCAGTTATTTTGGACATTGTAGCAGTGGATTTTGAGGTATATTCATATGCAATGCTTTACATCTTTGAAAGAAGTTAAGGTAAAAAGTTCCATAGTTTGCAAAAAAGTCTGATAAATGTTTGTGTTTTCTGTAAATATACATTTGATTTGATAAAAGGATATACCATAGCCCCTAGAGTGCAAGTCATGAAAACAAAACTAAATCTTTGATTTTTTTTTCATGACATCTGTTGCCAAAGCTCAAGAAAGGAATAGATGGAAGCAGAGTAGGAGAGAGGGATCTTTCATCTGTACTCTGTAACATTATCCATGTAATTGTCCAATCATGAAACTTGAACTGCAGAATCATTTCCGCTATTTCCTGTTTTCTTGTGGCATGAGCATGAAAAGAGCAAGCAATAAAAAGAGTATTGTATGAGAAGTGATAATGGATCTAAGGGGTTGGGTTGGCTTGGGATTGAAGTTAGAGATCAGACAAGTTTATCCAAAGTACATCAGAGTTTAATATCTTTTATGTTATGGCATGCAGTAGGGTTCTCATTCTCTCTTTTTTCAGATCAAGATTTGTTATTGAATGAACTATAGATTCCCTTTAGGACAGAATTGGCGAGAAATTTTGCTGACTGACATTTGCTCCAGCAACTTTTGTTCTGGGCTTTAATTCATTAAAGATATGAGGTTAGGGTTGGGTTGTTTGGTTAGGTTAAGGTTAAATAATAATAACAATAATAGTTGGTTCTTGTATAGTGCACATATTTGTCAGATTTGACACTCCTGGTGCTCCTCACCTATTACTCCGGCTTTAGCATGGTTGGTCTGATGGTGCTCTAGCATTTCAAGGAATTAATACCTGCCAGGTACCCATTTACCTCACCTGGGTCAAGTGTGGCAAATGTAGATTAATGTCTTGCCTGGGATTTGAACCCCGTACCTTGTGGTTCACAGTCCGGGGACTTATCCACTAGACCACAACACCTCTACTGGTAACTGTTAGGGATAGGTGTAGTGTTAAGTCAAGGGAAGAAGGTAGGAATTCAGTTAATGTAGGATAATGATCTTGGAAAATGTAACAGGAGCGTGTGTCACAGATCAAAAATTCTGCAAGGAAATTCTTCAAAGGAACAACAAGCTGATCAACTGTTACACATCCTTTTATACAATCTCTCTCAACTCCCTGATTGATTATGACTCAACTCTGATTTGGATTCGGTCTGCAAGCAATCAACAAAGTTGTTCAGGAGTTTTTACATGTATGAGGTTTGGGTAAGCAATACTTGGTCAGAGCATTATGAAAAAGTTTTGTTGCCTTGACTACAAACAGGGGAAGTGGAACAAGGGGAGGGGCTCTTGTTAGAATTATGATTATTGCCTTCTCTCTTCATATTTTGAATTCTCTAGAAGATGTTACCCTCTGATCTGAACCAAAGTATCAATTTGTTTTAGTTTGAAAATTACTGCAGATATTATATGATGCTGATTCACCAAGAATTTTCAGAGATAAAAATATTACCTTCAGAGAAAATAGTATACTGATATCAGTGAGCATAGATTTTTATGTTTTCAAGTAACACATTTTTAGTGGGAAGAATCTGATACAAGTACTAACAAAGGATCATTACTCTGTCTTTGGATTCAATAAATCCTGAACTTACAGTGATGTGAGTGTACACTCTCCACTCTACTTTGAGCATTTCAACCATTGCAGGTGCGTGTATTCTGTGTTATACCATAATATTGTTAGCATCTGCTATGCTTGATGAATCAATTTATGTGCCATGACTGGAACCTACAACCTTCCCATCTCCTTCCAAATTCTCAAATCACTGAGTTATGAGGCATACATCCTGAAACCAGTTGAAACCACCCTCTGAGCAAAACATTTGATGCACAACTCATTCAGAACCTGCATGCATTGGGTATCCCTATGTCTAGTGGTGTTACCCTGCAACTCTACACTTATCTGCTATGTAAATTCACTTTTTACTTGTTGCTTTACATAAGATCTAGAACACAGATAATTCTTTCAAAAGTAGGCTAATAAGTTGATGTCCGATGGGCACAACTTAACCTCCACCCCCTCCCCCCACTTCTGTTTAGCAGATTAGGAGTGTTGATATTTATGAAGACTTTTGTTATAACATGATTGTGAGAAACGAATTGCAGTTACATCATGAATAGAAATGAAACCATTTAATGTTCCCTTTCTGTGTGTTCAGAGTTTACTTGGGATAAGATGTGCTTTGAATCCCAAGGATGCCATACAAAGGTTTGACACCTGATAAAGCTTTCCTTCTTTTTTTTTCTGTTTAATAAGTTTCCTCCTTTCTCTACCTTTTGTTACAAATCCTTTTTGTGCCCTTTCATCTGAAAATGTAAGTCACACCAAGGATAGTCATCTTTTTTTTTCTGTGACTGTTTCTTTTATCTACATTTTAGTATTCTTTATCTTTCCTCTTGCTAGTGCACGTTTACCAGAAATCAATACAAAATGTTTCTCAATGTCTATTTTCTCTTCTTTTTTTATGGGGGGGGGGGGACAAGAATGGGGAAGGGGGTCTTCTGCACTATCAATCTTTATTTATCTAACTTTCTCTTTATCTTTCCCTCAGTTTGATTTGTATATTCTTTTCACTCATTTATGTCTGTCTGTCTGTCTGTCTCTCTGTCTGTCTCTCCCTCCCTCTCTCTGTCTCTGTCTTTCTCTCTCTCTCTCTCTTTACCATTTTTCTTATCCCAGTCTCTTTCTTCCCCCTCTCTACTATGTAGTATCTCATGGGAATGTTGTATTGGATTATATCCATATCATGATCAGGTCAGTGATTGTGTTGACAGAAACATTCAGACATGAGATTCATTTTGTGGATTAATCAATTTGTACTGGTCTACTCTCCTATGTATAATCCAGATTTAAAGGGAAAAATCATTTAAATGCCCACTGCTGGTTTCTCAAGTACTGTAAAATATATCTACATTATCTATCAGTCTTAGCTTCAGAAAAGGATTTTTTTTTAAAAATCACTGTTGGTTACCAACAATAGCCACATGAGTATTTGCAAGGTAAATAATGTATTAGTGCATGATAATTTGTCGAATAAAATCTTATATGCATACTAATTAACTTAATTGAGAAACATATATTAGCATATTACTGCAACAGCATTCCCAAAATGGTAAAAATCACTCTTATATCATATCATGAAATGAAGAGAGATTTTTGTTTCTAATAAACTTTATTTTACTGAGTTTTGTCAGCTTCTATTTAAAAAAAAAGTCAAATAGTATAAACCTCAGTCCTGCCTTTAACACACACAGGTATAGCCATTTCAGGTTATCTAATATGAGAACATAATTGCCATCACTAATCCACTGAAGAAGAGAAATTGAGCATAAAATGGTGACAGTTTGATGCAGAACAGAGCAATGAATTGATTGGAATGTCATTTCATGATTCCCATGGGCGATTGTCAAATACCCCTTTACATTTTATTGACTGGATCCTAAAGATGTAATACAAAGGAAGAAGGATAGGAGACTAGCTTTTTTTCTCATAAAGTCAAGCCATTTTATGTCCAATCTGTGACCTCCCCCAATGCACTTCTCTTTCTCCATATGTGACAGTAATAAACCATCTCTTATCAGCTACAAGGAAAGCCATAATTATCATCCAGTCTTCTATGAAAGATGCCTTGAATTACAAGGATGTTCCTTTTGATTTGCTGATGACAAGTAAGGGGTAACCTCCAATTTTCCAATTAATGGATTATCCATTGTACAAAACTTCACTTCAGTGACGTTCACACACCCCTCTAGCTCCTCCCCCTCCCTCTCTCATCAAAACTTCTGAACTTCCTGTAAAAACAGTTCACTGTCACATCCCATTGATGTCAAGGATAGGAGGTAGATTCCTCTATCCCATGTTTTAGCTGTTGTATTGTTTTCAGTCTGATCCTGTTATTTTTTTATTTTTTTTATTTTACTGGGAATTAGCTCTTTAGCAAAGTAATTATTGTGATTTTATTGAAATATATATACTTATATTACTTATTTTATTAATTCCATGAGTATGCTTTTTAGAAATTGAATAGTTCACTGAGAAATAGAAGAATTTATATGCCAAAATAGACAGAGTTCTGCGAGTCATATCTAGGTTATTGCCCAATCCATTCCATACAATTTGTAATCCCTAATACCCCTTACTCATCAGCCTGTAAGGTCTGGCTGTTTATATGTTGGGGCCTAGTGCACAATTCATATTAGATATGAAAATAACCAGTTCTCTTCTGAGCCAGGCAAAGACAGATTGAATTTGCGTTTAGTGCCAAGGTACATCTCTTACAGGTGTGGGCATTTAGTTATTTAAATGCTATCATTTAGTCATTACAGAGTCTAAAACTTATAGGTTAGATCTAGCTAGGCCTGATGAATGATGGATGTGTAATAAGGACACCCATATCACACTGAATTTGTAAGACATGAAGAATATTTTCTAAATGCAACAAAGAGGTTTTGCTCCTTCCTTGCACCCCATATTGTATTTGAGCTCAATTGTCAGTACAATTTTTTGATGCCCAAGCATGTTTAAATCACGCTGACCTGGCTTTCTGAAACAAAGGATTTTGAACATTCTGACATTCATTGGTTTTTGACGTAAATGTAAGTGAAATTATCAATTCAAAAATCCTTTTTTGGGGGGGGGGGGGAGGGGGTTGTATTTTGTATAGAGTTTTGATCTTGACAATGTAAAACATAAACACTACAAAAAAGGTACTTTTACAAGTAATTTGGACAGACTAAAACTAGCTTCAAGTTACTAACAGAAGTTTGTTGCACCTCTGGACATTGCCCTGAATTTGATGGAAACCGTGAAGCAAAGCAGGGTTTGAAATGAGAAGATGTTGAGAGGTACTAGATGACCTGAAATTGGTTCCTGATTAAGTGATGTGCCAAAAGCATATTTGCTATTTCTATCAGGGGCTAACTTAAGGAAGATCCAAGCATAAAAAGAAACTTTGTTGTATGCAATGTGGAATTCAAGCTTTGTCTTGTACCAAACAAAACTACATCATTCTAATCCTCATAAACTGCCCCCCTACCAACTTCCTTGGTCTTTTTCTACCAAATGCATAGTTTAAGAATATACATTTTCAGTATATTTGTCATTTCAGCCAGAGATGCAACTCCACTTTGAAAGATGAGCTTGGTTGTGGAAAATTTTGAAATTATATGTAGGTGTATTTTTATTCTTACAACTTTTAGAAGTTAAAAAGGAAAGATAGATTAAAGGAGGCAGCTGAGCATACCATTCATCAAGTTTGACGAAAATTGCTCTTGAAGAAAAAGTACAGGCCACTGTTGAAACTGAAATATTTTTTAAAAACCTCCAGAAACTCTGGACTGATGCCATGAAATAAGACTTGCTGTCATTATTGAGCAGCTGGTATTTGCTGGGTGACACTGTATCAAATATTATTTGGCAGAGGGAAAGTTCCTCCAACACAAGTGAATGATGTAAACATTTGCAACTGATAGACATATTGATCTTATAATTATTTTATATTCCCCCTAAGAGAGGTACATAAATTGTAGGTTAATAGTTCTGATGGATTTGATGGGCTTAGTGTGTATTAAAGTTTTGATTTTATGTTTAGTTTTTCAGGTTGCAAAATGGCTTCTAGTTCCCATTTTTGTGCTACAATATTTTCAACGATATTCCTCTGAATCTTTTAAGAATTGTTGATGGGTTGAAGGTAAGAAATGAAATATGAAATGACATAACATTAACATAAGCAGAAAGAGAAAGAAATAAAAAGGATGACTTCAGAGACTGAATGCCTTTGTAGCCTTGGATTTGGGAAGTGTTTTCTACAAGAGTGTTTGCAAGGTGTAACTGTGACACTACTCAAATAATAAAAGTTCTGTGCACTTGGACACCCTTTCATTTTAGTAAAGCAAACTTTTTTCTGATTTGCAAAAAGAGAGCACACAAACAGAGGAATTTGACAGCATTTCTATAGGTTAAAATAGGTCTTTGGTAGAGCATTCTAGCAGAAGATTTGATTTTACCAGTATTCTGACTAGCCTATTGTGCATTTGATGAATGGTTAAGCTCAGTCCCACCCCTCTATTTTTTAGGGTTGTCCAAGGTTGGTGAATGTTTGGTTTGCTAAGTTTGTAGGTCAGACTTCTTTTCATAGCTCAAGTTCATATTTCTTCCTAGTCAATATCCTTTTGTTGCAACAGTGATGCAGAAAGCTTGTGAAATGAGTTTGCGTATCATATTCCATCTCTGTGTAAGTGGAATTGTTTGGTAAAGAGAACATGATTCATGTTGTTTTTCAACAATCAGGTTGTTATTACACTGCATGTTCATACATTCTCTGTGTTTATGCTTTAATTTGATTCTGGATGGACAAAGATAAAATATCTGCATTTCCAAGTTTAAAGGATTGATTTAACGAATGGTTCTTCAAGTGACCTCATTCATTTTGTAAAATCAAACACAAAGATAAGTAGGTCTGTACTTAAAGTTTGAAGAGGGTTAAAGGAACTTGAACTTCTGAACTCTTTCAAACATGCCAATATTTGATAAGTCCACATTTCCCATTGGCTTTCTTATTGAAAAGGGACCTATGATGGTAGTCTAAATAATAGGTGATATCACTGTTTACATTGTCACTGTTTACATTGTCACTGTTTAGAGGTCAGCTGGGTATCTAAAGGCTATCCTGAAGAAACTTTTGTTTGGGTGTGTGTGCTTTGAAGTTTGAATAAAGATTTCCTTGGATGTTTTTCTCCCCTGATATCTTTCAATACCTCAATCTATTATTAATATGTCATTGGTAGGTGCTACAATCATGCTCCCGTGAATAGATTCCATCTATTCATCATGTGTTCTGTTTCTTTCCCATTCTTTTCCTTTCATTTTTTTCTATATCCTTTATCTCTTTCTTTTTTCTTTTTCCTTTTTCTTTTTCTTTCTTTTTCCCTGTTCTTTCTTCTGTTTTTTCTTCCCCTTTTCTTTCTCTTTTTTGAGTGACCTAGAAAAGATATGACTAAGTCTAAGAAGTGTTTAAGTCATACATTTTGTCCCTATTCTACAAATGATCGTATCAGTGAATACTGTATATTATTAGAATTTTTGTTATACCCCCATGCATGGATTATGAAGTAAATTTCATCTATGTTTCTCCCTGAATCAAGCCCACTTTCTAGTCTGACATATCAAGAACTTCAAGATTGAAATTCCATTTTTAAGGCATCTATTTGCCTATCTAGTGGTTGTAGGTCAATGTAGTGAGATAAGGTCTTGAATATATTTGAATTAGTACCAGTGTCTTGCTCATAATGTAATGTAAGCACTGAAAACTACCCTCCACCTGTGTAGACAAATAACACCTTAGCGTCTTAGACGAAATGATTAAAAAGAAGGAAGAATTCCTCTTTCCAAAAGCAATTAATATACCTGTAAGGGATGGGGATTTGAATCAAATTGATCTTTTTTATATAGATTGGATGCTTTGTACAGCAAGTTTATATTATAATCAGCTGCCATCTTAGTAATGATTTGTAATATTGTCTACTGAAACTTGAAAGCCAGAAGGGCATTCACTAATAAAATTTTGTATTACTTAAAGGGAAAGTCTACCCTGGTATGAAGAGGATTGGAATAAAAGAAGAAAAATGAGAGAAACAGATTAGTGAAAGATTGAGCAAAATCTGATAAGAAATAAGAAATTATGAATTTTTAAAGTTGTAATCAATCAAACACAAATTGGCAACTCCGTGACGTATCTTGCGAGCTCCTATCCCATTTGCTCATTACAGAAAATCTCATGAATTTTGATGAAGGAATAGATTTGTTTCATACAGGTTTTGTGTAGAACATATCAGCAATGATTATATCTAAGGTGCATGTATGATTGAATATTCTTTAGAAAAAATGGAAATAAATGATTTTTGGGATACACGGCAAATGGGAGAGAAGCTTGCAAGATACGTCACGTCTGCTTTTATTCAAATCAACTAAATACCAGAGTGGACTTTCCCTTTAACACTCCTCTGGCTCTCAGCAGACATTAACATACAGTTTAATTGCAAAGAAAATGACTGACAATTGACAAGAAAATAATATCCTCTGAATTATTTGAACTCATTATTGTTTATTGTTATTTCGACAGTGCAACTACCTGTGCAAGTCCTGATTTCTTTGATGAGTTGAAGCAGCTGTATAGAGTGAGTAGATGGAGGACAGGGATCGCATCCACAGAGATGGCCATTCTCACTGCAACCATGGCAATCAATCCAGAACCAGCTTTACTTAAGGTACATAAAAGGGGTAGAGTTGTGATAATGATGATGGTAGTAGGGTTGATAACTAGGGAAATGATGACGACGACAACTATGATGATGATGATGATGATGATAGTGGTATTGGTAGTTAGTTTTATATTTATGGTTGACAGAGCTAGATATGCACCATACTTAAAGAATTTTTAAAATATAGATCCAGGGAGAGGGAGAGAAAGAGGTAGAGAAAGAAAGAAGAGATATAGAGAGAATGGGGGGGGGGGGGGGAGAAGTAATTCATAGGTTGTTACAACAACCAAGTTGTTGACATACATCCAGTTTTTTTTAGAAGCAAAGCATCAACATGCATTCGAAAAAAGAATAGAAAAGTGTTTAGTGTTCATATAAACATGAATCGATATACCAAAGAAAAGAAATAATTCAGTACTTTGTTCTTTTCAAAATGAAAAGAGGCACAATGTTTAGTGCAGATAAGAGCTACTCACAATGGTAATTTATCTACAGTAGATGTAAAGATATTTTTCTTTTACTTTCTTCAGTTTTTCAGGAACATCCAACCCTTTCAACCTTACTTTAGTGAGTACCTGGGAGAATGTGGCCGGGTTATCTTGACTGAACCTAGCGGCAAACCTCTTGTCAACTACCTCAAAGCACCTTGGAAGGACAGGGTTGACATCTCTCTCAAGATCCTTGGAATGATCGAAGACTTTCATGATTCAAGTGACAAGTGGCTTGTCTTACTCTTAGACTTTGGTTATGAAAACTTTGCCATGACCTCTGAAGGTCAGCTGAAGGTTGTGAACCTTAGTGGAATGGTGATCGTCGATAAGGATCAGACCTCCACAAGTGAGTATAATTTTCTCTATGTAGCAAGAGGTCTCATACCAGTGAGACATAACATATTAAAATCAAGGGAAAAACTAAACCAGTGCATTTTTGTTATTGTTAGCTTAACTTCATAATCAAAAGCTCTGATCAAATAGAAATTAGTAATTTATATATCACAGTCTCATTTTCTGAATGTAAAAGCAAATCACAGAGTTGGCAATGTAGGCCTATATTGATCTTCGTGTTCTCAAGCTTCTTTCTCATTCGGTCATTTCAGGTTGCTTAAGTTTTTAAATATTGATTTTAAAATGGTAAGGCCTTCAGACATACAGTCCCAATTTTCCTAGATTGTCTATATTTAACTTATATTTGATGCATTTGTTTAATTTTTTTCAATGAATATCTTTTGATTAATGTGTTGCAAAGCAAGACCTTTAGTATGATCTATTTCTAACTATCTTTGTAGTGCTAACAACAAAAAGAAAAGAATTGGCTAGTTAATTATCAACCATCTTCAATCAGAAATGACTCAATATCTGTTTACTTTTGAAAATGCTGAGGAAGAAGAAGGCCAACATTTTGCTTAGACCATGAGCACAGCACTCATCATTTACTTTATAACAAGATAACACAAGCTCGGCTAATATTGAAAGATTTAACCAGGATCAGTTTCATTGACTTAGGCATGATAGCACTACAGGAATTGGATAAAGAGATGATCTTGTTTAGTTTGTCTGATAACGTGTCAGTGATCCCTTCAAGTCATTAATGAATGGACTGTCTTTCTTCTCAAAGTTTTAATTGAAATGTCGGACAGTGAACTGTTACCAATAAGATGATGTTCAGTAGATGCAGTGCATATTATTTTGATAAAGATAGCTACATTCTTGAGAACAGTGCAGGAAGAATTTGGAAACACAGGAAAATTCTTATGAAACAATACAGTATATCAGGGATGGTGGAGGAGGGGGGTAGTTTATTTCAGTTCACTTATTAGGTATTTTAAAACCATATTAGATTCTCATCAACAGACTAATGGGTTTGAAGCCACTACTCACAAATTAGACTTGATCTACTATTCAAATTCCTCATTGTTTAGTGAAAAAAAAAGGTAAGCTGTAATGTTCATAATTTCTAAGTTTGGGTTTTGGAGGGAAACACCAAAGAACATAAGGTTATGTTTATAATTTACCATTCACTCTGAAATTTCATATGATATGCTCCAGTTATAGTATATTTAAAGAGGAGTAGATTTCACAGAATGCTGACAAACCCATTTTAAACTCAAACCAATGAAGGGTATTGACTGCTGTTAACATTAGCCAGAGTATGGAGAAGTTTTGAAATGGATCTTATCTCGATTATGTTGATCTGAGAACCATTATGTCCATTAGGGCTCCGAATGCAAACAAAGCAAGGCAACAGGACTAGACAGAATTATATCACTTGGAAATAGTTTAATGTTATTACTCTGAGTTTCTTCTAGACACATTAATTTAATTAGGAAAGCAAGTTCCCCATCAACCCCCCCCAAAAAAAAAAAAAAAAAAAAAAAATTTAATAAGATTAAAAAAAAAAAAAAAAAAAAAATTTTTTTAAAATAATGCTGTTATGTAGATTGTTATTATTATTATTATTATTATTATTATTATTATTATTATTATTATTATTATTATTATTATTATTATTATTATTATTATTATTATTATTATTAATAAGTCTTATTCATACAGGGTAGCCCCATCAGTGACATGTACTGTTCTCCCAGGGGGCCCTGTTGGAAGAAAAATAAAATACATAGAGATACAACATATACAAACTTACAATTACGCCAAGTTGGTGGTGTTGATGATGAATTGTCAATCTGAGATTAAGGTCTGTGGACTTACCAGTATGATGAAATGAAAGAGTGTGTTGTTGCTGAAATCCTAATTGAGTTTGGCATACTGTTCCACAATATTGAGCCATCAACTGCAATTCTTTTCTTTCCTTTTTCAGTTCTACATTTTGGTATATTGTATATTGTATATTGGTATATTGTATCCGTTTTAACAGCAACATGATATATTGCCTCCAATTCAAATAAATGAAATTATTGTTCTTTAAACATAAAGACGAGTAGTTGCATGTAGTATTAACAGCAACAGAACAGCTGGATAACTATTAAATTTAGTGATAGGTTCCAGATCTTTGAAGTTGAGGTACATGTAGATTATTTAGCTGAAATTTTGTAACACAAATTTAAGGACACAGGGGAAGTAACACCTCTGTACTATAAATCCTCTCTCAAGTGTAGTTTGCAGGACCCTGGTAATGTGTCACAGACACAGTCATCTTGTCTTGACCCTGTCTCCTGGCATTAAAGCTTCGTTTCACCTGGATAGGATTCAGAGAAGGACACACCTTAAATCTCTGACTCAGACACTCATGGGAACTAACCAACATTTCTATAAGATTTCATATTTTTCATGTTTCTTGGAGTGTCATAGGCCTACATGCACAAGGGGGGAAGTAACACCTATAAGTCTTTAAGACTTCTGAGGAAATATTTAAAGATGGGATAACCATATTTCAGATCCCTAAATCTGAAGGATTCTTTTATCACAGACCCGAATATGTTGCCATTGATACATATTTACATATTGAGCTCGTTGCCTTACATTGTACTGAAATTTTCAAGGTGGGCAATCAGATGATTTCCAAGAAGTTGTTTGTAGGCAGGTTATTTATTTGAAATTTTGTGGAATATAATGTGAATGATTCCTTCAATATACTAATATATGAAGGATATGACAAGAGATTTACCCTCTCTCTATTTGCTACCATCCTTCTCCTACCCCCTTTCTCACTCTGGTATTGTCAAAATCTATAAACACTTCTGTGATGTAAGACTATATATGCATAGGCCTATATGTTTCATATGCAGGTATATTTGATACTTTCTTCCATGCTGTCTGTCTTGCCAAAACACTCAAAGTAATCAGAAACAAATTTCCTCCAAGCTTTTCCTCTAACATGTGTAAACGGTAGAAGTTGACATATGGTAACCATATTTCTAAAATAGCCGGAAATTCAAGTACAATCTTGAGCCTTGATTGGATCCAAGGGACCAATCTGAGTTGCAGATTTAAACCAAGGTCTTGGTAGAAGGCTAAGCAGGTGTATCTAATGAAGTGTTTATTCTGCAAGTAATTTGTAACATGAATACAAGGGCAGATGGGATGAATAAAAGGTCAGAAGAAACTCAGTCAATACGCAACCATGACCAAAGTGTTATATTTCTATTTGCAACCTTGTGATGAACACTTAATACTTGTCAACCTGCTTATGATGACAACATTCATGGGGGGTCTTGCAATTCTTCTCACTTTAGTACTCATAATGCATCTTAATGAAATCCTCAATCTTGTTTATTTTATCCCTCTTTGTCTTGCTGTTTGAATGAACTTCAGGTACCCCTTCATACGTCAACTGCTAATTTTGTTCCTTGAATGCTGTTATTTTACATTTTTAATTATGGTCTTTCAATAGTTTTTATACTAGCTGTCTTTTAATATGGGGTTATACAAAGCAAAACTGCATAATTACAAGTCACATTTCAAAGTTTGCTGGTTTGCTATATTTCACCCTTAGAAATCAGCCCACATTCTAGCATTTGCAGGGCATTTCAAGCACCATTCTTACTGTTCGGCATACTCTTTAAGGTTCAAAGAATAATCTAACACTGGCCCTAGGGATTTGTTGATAAAAAAGAAAAGACTTTAATGTCTGGGAAACATATACTACTTCCAGCTAGTTGCAGAAAAATGTTTTCAACACTTGTGTTTCATATAAAGAAGGGTTTATGCAAACCTAATCTCTCCTTGTCATCTGTTAGTAATAGCTTGAGCTTACTGATGTACTCTATTGATAGAGGTGTTGGTTACATGTGTACTGACAAATGACTCCATTTAAAATCTTGTGTGTGTGTGTGTGTGTGTGTGGGTGTGGGTGTGGGTGTGTGTGTGTGTGTGTGTGTGTGTGTGTGTGTGTGTGTGTGTGGGTGTGTGTGGGGGTGTGTGTGTGTGTGTGGTGCTCATATATAAAAGAGGTTCAATGACATTTGCTCCTGCGACTATTGCTCTGGTCTAACTGTGCCATGTTAATCCTAGACCTAAACCTAAACCTAACCTTAACCCTAACCCTAACCCTAATCCTAATCCTAATCCTAATCTTCACATTGTCCTTAACAAAAAACCAAATCATGACCTTGACCTTAGCCTTTGACCTTTCGAGATATGGACGGAGGAGCAAATGTCCCAGGAGCAAATGTCTGTCACCATAAAGAGAATAGTTTGATTGAACTGTTCTGTTTTGATATATTATAAGTAGGTCTGTGGTATTTTATAGTCTGTTATTTTACCAAAATTGCTGTAATGCAGAGAGCTCACAATTTTTTTCTTCATATTTCTTTTAGTATAGCATATTTTCATATCAAAAACAGATTGAGTGGAGCAGAAAACAACTACTTAACATTGTTCTCTTCACTTTCTTCTCTTTTGATGGCAGGAAGAAAGATAGGCTAAATGAGAATTTGATTAGAGAGTAAATCATAAACATATACAGAAAAGGGGATCAAACAGAAATTATCCAATGCTCATGAACTATAGTGAATAAAACTATTATTCTTGCATTAAATTCAAGAAACCCTTCACTTAATGGAGGCACATTTTAGTCAGAGGATGATGCAGATCCCTGTATAAATGAGGTGAAGGAATGAAGGATAAACAAAGAATATTTGGTTGTAAATCTTGGCAAAGATCACCTTGAGATTGAATCCCTAGCTAGTTATCTATCTTCAGGCTTAGTTAGATGTTACCTACCCAGCTAGCTGCCTTCCTCATAATTGGAGACTCATGGACAATGATATTCAATGTGACTGGTTTATAGGGGTATCAAGTGCAAGCAAAGCACTTAGGAGCACAAATAGTTGACCCATAAATTTCAGCTAAAGATTTAAAGGTTCACACTTGTGTTCATTTACTTATTTGCATAAATGATTTAATTCCAGAAATGTTCATCATGACTATCTGAAAATATGATTGATGCAATCAATGACCTTAATGAACCCCATAGAGGCGTTTTGTAATCATGTATTGATCACCGTGTGAGAACTAATAAATGAGTACGCATTATTTTGCTTTGAAGATGTGGACTTGAATCTCATATATTATTTCTTACAATGCAATCTTCTGAATGCTTTGTGTGAATTCTTATTCATAGAAACAAAATCTTTTTGGAAAAGAATGTTATGATTCCTATTAAAAGTTTAAAACTGCCTCTTTCTCTTCAACAACATCTAGTGCAGTGTTCAAGACTTCAGGGCAGATTTCTAAAGCTGGTGAATGGACAAGAATCCAGAGTTAAATAGGTTATCATCTTACTAATCACTTGATTATCCAAATGATAAAATAGTGTCTTCCTTAAGATGATGGGTCTAAATGAGAGCTAATTTCCTGAAGGAAATGCGGTCATAGAAACCTGTCCATTTGGTCAGTGGTGACATGATTTGATATCAGACTAAACAAAGCTGTCTGAAAGATCATAGACATAGACATAGACATACTAGATCTAGGCAAAGAAACCATCTTCATGTCATTTAGAACTTTGGTTCCATAAACTTCCTGTCCTTTGCATGTAAAGAGATGACTATTATCATAACAATACCAAAATTATAAACAGTTACTTGACTTAATGTACCATTCCATCATTTTTTTTTTTTTTTGGAGTGTATAAAGAGATATTTGTTTACAAAAGTTCTTCCAAGCAGTTTCTTTCTAACCACTTTTATGGAGGATATTTGGAAGTGAGGATAGGGAAGAAGATAAAATACATGTGACACTGATAATTTATAAAGAATTCTAAAATATTTTGCTTACACACTGTGAATCATATCCACTTAATCTCAATTAAAAAAAAAAATAAATAGGATCTTAATGAGTTTATACTTGTAGCTGATGGTAAAGCCATTTATATCAGTGTTTCCTGTGTAAATGTCTCACTTATGCATGTTTCAAAGCCTTCTAGTGCTGATGTTCCAGACTGATTTTAAAAGAATTTACTGTAAGCAGAACTATGGCAGAACAGTCTTCTAAATGAAATTGCTGAGAAATTTTAAACATCTTGAACCAGTGAGGCCTCCTTCTTTCATGATGCATTTCCTGTAGTTATAATGCCTGTTATTTAGTGATTACTGCTTTCTCACAAGGGAGATCTCCTTGTAAGATATATTCCTGATTGAAGCTGAAATATCTGGGATACCATGATTTTTAGCCTAATTTGTATGGTTGAAGAGCTGGCTATATTAGGATGGAGGACTCAAGCCTTATGGGCAGCTAGCTATAGCACAAGGGATGTCATTGAGCTTGCAGCAGTGTAGACTTTAACTACCTTTTCAGCATGCTAAGTTAAAAGACACATTTTCAGACTCATATGCAAAGGAATATTTTCTGGAGTAGAAAAAAAACATATTAATGTAATATAGGAATATTCCCCCTAACAAACTATCCTTTCTTAGTTACATGATCTTTTACAAGAAAAGTTTGTTATCCTGTTAGTTTCATGAATCCCCTCCTGTTTCATCCTTAAAGGTAGTGTTCAGTAGTGGGAAAGAGGGCGCTTTGGAGATTTAACTACTTTGGCAGCTGGAATTAAAATTACTCTATGTACTAATGTAAAATGATTAATTTCAAACATAGGCGACGTTTGTTTGAGAAAAATTGGTTCAGAAATGGCTAAAATATTAAAGAAATAAACATCGAGATTTGTACGTGGGCGTCGTACATTATTTACACTGTGTAAAATCAGTGAGATTTCCATTTACGCAAAATGTGTACGAAACACTGTGCACTGCTGTGTGGGGAAGGTCAGTGTGAGTGGCCCAGCATAGCGCAGAAGGTAACGGTTGATATGTGATCATTTCAGTTATTTTACTGAAAGTCACCAGAAATCATTAGTGGGATACCAGATGATCTCACTCATGTATCTTTTTTATGCAAGCCAGACGTGAATATTAGAGATTATTTTTGATCAGTTTCATGCCAGTTTTCTTTTTGCTACCACTACTGCACAATACCTTTAATATTGTGAAGGTTTTTTTTATTGGTAAATCCTCCATTGATATGAGCCAGAAAAGTTAACCTTGTTTCCTTTTCACATTTTATGATTCACATTATGTTTTGGTTTCAATACATCATGACATGTATTATCTCTCTTCTCCTCTCCTTTCTTCCACACCAACTTTTCATGTTTTCTGTTTGATATTGAGAAAACTCCTCAATTTTCATCTTTCTCTCTCTCTCTCTCTCTCTCTCTCTCCCCCTCTCTCTCTCTCTATATATAGTGTGATTATATACGGTGTATATATATATATCTTAATTTTTCCTTTTTTCCAACCCCTCTCTCTTGTTCATGCTCTCTCTCTCTCTCTCTCTCTCCCCCCCCCCTCCTGTCCACCTCTCTTTTGCTTCCTCTTTTTTTTTTACCCAGCTCTCTCTATTTCTATCTCTGTTTTTTAATATACTTTACTTTCTATTTTCTCTCTACATGTACCTTTTGATATATTTCAATTATTTTGTGTAATATCAATGTATTATATTTGTGTATTCCCAGTAAGGCCAAATGTCTATTATGTTCCTTAATGCAGGAAATTATTTGACTTTGAATCAAACATGATCACTATGGCAATAGCTACGTTCATACAGGACTTGTAGTTTCAAAACTTTGTGTTCACGAAAATTTAAGTTAACGAAACAATGACTCACTAACAACGACAAGGGTTCACATGAGCCCGAAACTACGAGGCTCATTGTTCTGAGACTACAAGTCGAGCATTAGTCATTTAACATGATAAGCAGAGAGGTCATATACGTACGAGGAGGACCCCCACTGCTCATGGTTTTGGCGTTAACCACAAGATCGCTTGTGCTTCTGGATCTACAAGTAAACTTAAAGTTTCGAAACTACTAGTCTGTTCATACGGTCTGAAACTACAAGATAACTACAAGATTATTTAAGTTTTGAAACTACAAGCGAAACTTAAAGTTTGGCTCCCTTTGTGTGAACCTGACTAATGAATGTTTTGAGTGGGCTGGTTTAATGTTACATCTGTCAAGGTTAGAATATAGTTTCATCAATCTACACTCATACAAGATTTTGTTGTGGTTCATTTGGTTTTGTTCAGAATCTTATTCAGAATGATCAAAACTAGACATTAGTCTTTTCCAGTGCAGAATACAAGGTCATTGAGAAAATTTGATTCAGTCTGTGCATTTGTTCTAGGCATGAGTGTAGATTCTTATGAAAGGGGAAGTCCACCCTGATATCAAGTAGGTTTTTTTTTTTAAAAGGAGAAAATTAAAGAAACAGATTAATGAAAGTTTGAGCAAAATCCGACAATAAATAAAAAAGTTATGAATTTTTTATGTTGTAATCAATCAAACACCAAATGGCAACTCCGTGAGACGTATATTGCGAGCTTTTCCCCCATTTTCCCTGTACTCAAAAATTCATAAATTTCCATTTTCTCTAAAGAAAATATTTAATCATTACATGCATCCTAGATATATGTTCTTACACACAACCTATATGAAACAAATCTATTCCTTTATTAATATCTGTGAAAATGAAAATCTATGGAATTTTTTGTACAGAGCAAATGGGAGAGGTGCTTGCCACAAAGTTACGAATTCATGTTTGATTGATTACATCTTCAAATACCCATAACTTTCTTATTTCTTAACGGATTTTGCTCAACGTTTACTAATCTGTTTCTCCTATTTTTCTGCTTTTAATCAAATCAACTAAATCCCAGGGTGGACTTCTCCTTTAAGAGCACATCCAGAACCATGCAAGCCGTAACTGATTATCGATCACTGCCTCTCTTCCTCCCCTGCTCCCTCCCCCCCCCCCTCTTTCTCTCTCTCTCTCTCTCTCTCTCTCTCTCTCTCTCTCTCTCGTTCTTTCTTTCTTTCACACACTCTCTCTCTCTCTCTCTCGTTCTTTCTTTCACACACACTCTCTCTCGTTCTTTCTTTCACACACACTCTCTCTCTCTCTCTCTCTCTCTCTCTCTCTCTCTCTCTCTCTCTCTCTTGGTCTCTTTGTGATACAGACATGAAATATAAATACAAGCAAATTTAGTTCACTTAAATGATGGTTATCATTTATCATCAATCTAATTCCAGAAATTTCACTTGTAGCTTCATTCACACTTGTGTATCAGACAATGCAACTCCAGTAACTTGACAAAAAGGAAATACTGTTTTCCATACAAATGGATATGAGTCAGTTTCACTAAAAATTATATAAAGTGCTTGGATTAACCTTCACCAAATGTTTAGTTTCATGTAAGCACTGTCTTTATAAATATTCAGTTGAAACAAATGATTCACTTTCTGCTAGCAACTTTCTTGGTATAGAAGAGATACGAGTTATGGATCAGTGTGAAAGATAGTTCTGTGTGATGTGACGATACATTTGATCTTGGTAGCAAGGACATGTATTAATCACCATGTCATTAGTAATGACAGTTTGAAGAGGTTGGATGATATCTGAACCATTTGTTAAGCTGGATGATGAGGTAATGATGGGTTTTAGAATGTGACTGCACTGTAGGTGTACAGATAAGTAATTCTTAATGTTGTTTGGATATACCAATGAAGCCTACATATCTATGGCACTTGCTTTAGTGGAATCTTTCAAAGCAATTTCCCCTTAGTCAGTATGGTACATTTCAATTATGAAGTGGTTTATTTCAATATTTCAGCCTTTTTAAGTAATTGATGTGAATGTTGTCATTAAGTTAAATACAAAATGAGGTGGATAAGGCTGACGTTGTGAAAACCACATACTACTAGTAGTATTATTAACTTTTTATTTCATTCATTTGATTTCTTTGATGAAATTGTGGTAGAAAACATGGACATCAATGGTGTAGTATGTGATAATGCCTGAATTAAGTGCCAATATGCCCAGCCTATAACAACTGTTTGAAATGTTCTTCACCAAATTTTTCTGATGTGTGTTTGAAGGAAAAGGGCAGTAGGCTCAAATGAAGTTTGATTCAGTTTCTGATCGATTCAGCAAAATTCCTTTCTTGAATTCATTTGACCCTTCAACTTATTCGACCAAACACCTCTGGTGAAAGACAGCCTGAAATACAGTATCTGACATGTCCCATAGGAAGTCATCAAAATGTGACAAAATCTATCAATCTTGTATTTTTCCTCAGATTTACTGATTTTATTCATCTTTTTCCTTTTTAGCACCTGACATGAACCCGCATCTAAACAACCGCACAGAGCTTTGTAACGAGGATTGCCTGAACACATTTGTGAAGCAGCTGCAAACGGAACCAGATACTCATTGTAGAGAAGTCCCAAGACATGTTGAGTTTATGTATATGATGGCTTGCCATTCTCTACTATCTGACCTCATGACAACTAAATATGAACGATTCTTCCAGCCTCTAGATACTCCTAGAAAACATCATCCAGGTCGGTACCTACATCTTTCTTACGATCTAAACAAACAAAATCACATCTTCTGATTTCATGGTGCTTTGTATGATTCTGCTTCATCACTTATTATGTTAATTTAGATTAATAACTTCTAGTTCATTGTTTCACTACCAAGACTTACTCAGTGGGGATCATAAGAATGACACTTTCAGGTTTGTTGAACTCCTTATGAGTTCAATAAAAGCACCTCTTTTAAACCATATTAGGATTGTGAATTTGATGAAATTAATGTAACAGCATGGCCAACTCTTATTTGATATGAAATAATCGTTATAAATTATAAATCCTTATAATACAATAATGACAAGTTTTCAAGAAAAAAATAAGGTTCTTTCCTCTGCAGAATTTTTCTATATGTAGGCTATTACCTCTACTACAACCCATTCTGGATTTGATTGCAGATTAATAGTGCTATAAATCATAAAAATAAAAAAATGTTATTCAGAATCATGCCTGAGATATAAACATATGGGTAATTCCAGCGTGACAGACGGGACATCCAACCCTCACATTTTTATGTTTTTGATATTTCATATTTCATTTAAAAGTGATGCTTATTTTGATGTGGAGATGTGATCTATAGGGTTTGGTCAACAAAATGGGGGGAAATTTTTTTTTCAAGCCCCGCCCACAAATTGTGGGTGGGGCTTCAAGTTAAGCGTGACAGACGGGACATGAATTTACCAAGCCATTTCTGCTTCGATACTTTTCGACTAAGCTCTCCTCACTGGAAAATCTTGAAACAAAATATGTGTATTCATGTTATCACTTATTGGTACCTTTTTGTAACCTGCTAGTATACATTTGAAATTTCATCTTACTTTTGGAGGAAAATGCCAAAAAGTGAGCGTGACAGACGGGACACATTGAGATTGTACACAAAATAGAATTTTTAAAGACAATCAAATTTCCAGCATTAAATACCTTATTCTCATGTTCTAAAGGGGTTAAAGGGTCATCTTTAATATCATGAAACATAATAGCAAAAGGATTTTAATTTTCATCCATCGGAAAATTTTCATGTAGTCCCATCCATACATATTTTTGCTGTAGATGCCAAACGTGACAGGCGGGACATTACTAATTTATGAATCATAATTATCTTCATAAAATTAAAATTCCGCCAAGTTAGCAGTAGAAATGAATTTCCCCCCTACCAAAGAGCAAGACTGCAAAATTTTATTCAAAAACAATGGTCTAATTTATTGTAAATGCAAAAAGTACCTCAAAAAACGTGACAGACGGGACAAAAATCCATTTGACCTTTGACCTCCATTAAATCAGAAGAATATTAATATTTTTAAAATTTTTGTATATAGACATAAAATTCCCCTTAGTCCTAACTAGATTTGGTTGTCTTTATTATTATAACAGATGAAATTTCTAAAAATGACTCAATATGTAATTAACCATATTTTACCATAAAAATGTGTAATTTCATTTTTGGGTTAAAAAATGGCCATTTTGGGTCAAAAAACTGAATATTGTTCCATAAAGTTCAAATCATGCATATTCAAGTTTCATAGAAGGAAAATGTTCAAAATAAACTTTGTTTTTTCACCAAAAGTGGACATTTTCATGGAATTACCCATATGTGAAATGATCAGAACATCAACATTTGATACAATGAATACTTCTGGTAGTATATTTATTATCTTTCAAGGTTTATTAGAGCTTAACAATTGCACTTTATAGTTATGGGATACATTATGGTTACATTGCTTGTAACATGCAATACATGTTTCCCTTTAAACCAGTGCTTTTGGGATCCAACATCCAACTTCTTTCATCAAACAGATTTGTTGGATCGACAGAGTAAAAGTAGACCTAAGCTCAATGGCACAAAAATGCAATGCCAAGTGAAAATCTAGGTTCTCATTTCCCTTTCCTTTCTATTTCAGAACATCCTAATGCCCTAATGCAGTAATAGCAGTTTGTCATAAACACAATAGGTCATCTGCTTTTCATCTCCCAGACAAAGCATGTGGCATTATCAAAATGGCACATGCACTTTTCTTTTCTCAAAAATAAGATTTTCCAGGGTATTACCAGTCATTCCTGTGTTCTGTAGTGGATGATATGTAAGGACACCCACATAGATTGAAAGGAAATGTGTGAAAAGACAGCATTAAAGATGAAAAATTTGAGATGTGTATTGGATTTGATGATTAAGGTAAAACCTGAGGGAGGGACAAGGAATGTAAAAGTTTGTAATATGGTGAACATGTTTTTAAGTAGGGAGAAAGATTTAAGTGCGATTCAAACTCAAGAGTCAAACTGATGTACTTATTTTTAGTTCAATTTGCTTCCCTCTAAATGCACATCAATTTATATCCCCAATCTTGTGAGTTAGAGTAATCATACTCCTTTTAGATATGTTTTTAAATTAATTTTATCAGAACACAAGAATAAAGTCCACTTTTTTTCAGTTTCCTAGTGTTCAAATCGAGACTTAAGCTTGGTAAATCTCATACATGATTTTCAGAGTCTGACGCCAGTTAACCCAATTTTTGAAATTCTACTTCATGAAAATTTTCAATTTCCCAAGTTGCATAGTCTAACCAAATTTATAATTTGAATACACATACAATACTCATAGGAAATTAAAGTGTGATGAAATGGTGAGATATATATATAGAGAGAGAGAGAGACAGGGAAAGACAGACAAAAGATATGGTAAACTAAAGGACGAAAGATATAGATGGATGTATGTGAAATAAAGAAGTTTGCCTGGTGATTTAAGAAATAAAAAAGATGCATTTAAAAACATCCAAGCTGTTTTAATTTTAGATTGGAATTTGATGTAATTCTGAGTGCAAGGGGCCAAGTCATTTTATATTTTTGTAGGTTATTACCCTACGGTGTCAGAGAAATTAGAATGGGAGAATAATGCTTCTGTTGACAAGTTTTTCTAGAACATTTTAGCGCATGTTTATAGAGACTTTGGATAATCTTACAGCTGTGACCTGATTCTTGTCAGCTTTGTGGCGGTATTAACCGTTAATTCCTTGAAAGAATTTAATAACCTGGAGCAAAGTGACTTTTAAAAGGGTGTCTTACCACTTGTTACCATGGTAATACTCTTAAATGCCATCTGTCGGTATGTCATGAAATCCAGCATAGTAAGGAAAATCATTTTTTCCTCCTCAAAATGGTCTGTGGTTTCAGGGCACAGTCTTTTTTATGTTTCCTTTTTGTCTGTAACTTCTCCCTTTTTTCTTTCAATATCATGACATTGTGCCATACATCACTCTAAGGAAATCTTTTGTTACCATGGCAACAATTGTAAAAACTGTGCTATGCAAACATCACTCTTTAGTAGTGACAATATTTTTACCCTATTTAATTAAATATTACCTTTCCTCTTCAGTTATTAAAAGGTATTTGGCAGGTTCAACTGAAAATTAATGTCGATAGTTTGTCAACAAATCCTAAAACTGCTGTAGAACACACATAAAAAAATTTGAGCAAATTAGTTGCTTTAAGTGTCATGAAGAAATATAAAAAGTTTGGTACTTTTTGTTTTACAAGTCCAAAGTTTCAATATTAGGCAGAAAGGAGTTGTTTGTTAGGTAATCAAAACTGGACATGAAAATGCAGGAAGTGTTTTTTAATCAATATTTGCAAGGAAATCAAGATTTAATCCTTGCTTAATATTCTAAAACTCACTTTCTGTTTCCTGTGGCAAATACCAAGGCCTAAGTGGATGCCTGAAAACACTGCTCTCTTTTTTTTTTTTTTTTTTTTGGGGGGGGGGGGTTGGGCAAAATATATTTCTTTAGGCAAATATTTAAACAACTAGGAATGGACTATAAGGGTACATGACCCTGAGGCTGTTCACCCAAGTTCAGTATAAAGTTTAAATGATTTCATGGGTAACTTTGAATAGAGCTACATGTAACTTCTCATTGCCAATTGTCAATCTGTTTATACATACATTGTTTCCTTCATCCTATCTTGTATCCTTGGTTGGTGTAAATACATGTTTTATTTCCATAGTAACTCTTCCCTGCTATACACCCCTGAGTATCATATAGGACAGACTGGTTACAGGCTTTGACGCCACTTGATTTATACCACAGAGACATATTTCATCCTATTAAGATAGCCATTTATCAAGTCACTGCCAGCTTTGGTGTGAAAGTTCTCTTCATTTGTCAAGTCATAAATCCATATATTCTATTCTTTACCAGAGCTTGTGAATCATTGACAGTTGATAAGATGAACAAGACATTGCTGTCATTGGCCTCATACCTCTTTTATCATTTTCCAGCTTTTAGAGGTTTAGGGTTGCAGCAGATATGAGGAAGATAAGACATGCACATTAAATTCCTCAAGATGTTTGTTCTTTGCTACTAGTAATACTTTTTTGTTTGAAAATATATTGAATGTATCAGTAATTTGCTCATTCAAGAAGATAAAACCTATGTGGTCTATTGTATGTCAAATTGGTACATGTACTTACTACTTACACATTTTCAGGGACACATACATGTATATTGCACTTATATCTTTCTTTCTTTTCTTTTCTTTTTTTTGGGGGGGTAGATTTTACTTGAATCTAAACTGTAGCATTCAAATAATTTTTTTAAAAATGCAAATTGTTCAAGACATTGAAGGGGACGTGTTACAGATAGGCTTAAAAATGACTGAATTCTGAATGAAAGAGTGGGCCCCTATCCTTCCAATCTGATTGGGGGAGGGGGGTAATAATAATCCAAATCATAGAGAATAAAAATCATATTTACTTTGTCAAAATAGTATAGAACACCTTTCCCTTTTTCATCTACTGTAACAATTACAAAATACAATTACAATAGTCTCAATGCTGAAGCTGGCAAAGGCGGAATTTACAAAATTGATCCAGACTGCCTTGCTCTTGATCCTACCATAATGATAAGAAAACAAGTGAAAACTGCTTCCATACTCCTATTCCATCATCTTACTCACAGCTGAGGATCAACATATCATAACCCAGGATGGAAAATTTGATATTTGGTCAAAATCATGGATCAATCCTTAGATTGTACAAGAAATGTTACTTGCAAAAGAGAATGTTGGCAGAAGCTGCACTTGACATGTGTTGAGTAAAGAGGATGAAAGATAGGCTTACAGAGTTTGGTTTGGATACGACAGTCTCACATTCACAGGGAAGAAAGAATATATGCGTCTAGAAGAAGATTGTAATATACACTTCTTTTTTTGTTCTGTGGATTTAAGGAAGATATTTCAGTCTCAGATATTGTCAGAATAGGAGGGAGTATAGGAGCAGTTTTTATCTAAAGAATGAATTTATGGCATATGCAAGGAATGTTATTTATTTCATGAAAAAGGGGCGATAGTTAAATTTGTTTGCAAAATAAAGAATCTAATTTGTCCCTTTAATATTTGGTGATTTCTGTTCATTGTTTTCTACTATGATGGTGCTTTAGCCAGTTTGATCACAGAGCTACAGACATGCTTAAAGGAGGACTCCAGGCTGAATTCAGAAAATCAGGAGAAGTAGAATAAAATTAAATAAACACAACACTGAAAACTTGGTCAAAATCGGATGTAAAATAACAAAGTTATGAATTTTTAAAGTTTTCTGTTTTTTCCACAAAACAGTTCTATGTACATTCTCATGAATATGCAATGAGTGAGATGATGACGTCGTATCCCCACCTTTTCTTTTCTTTTGTTTTTATATGAAATCTGACTTATTTCATTTTTTTCATACATGCTCATAAAGAATCCTCCCTTATATTAAAATAGGTTACAGCAATGATTATCCTAAACATTACACGAAGAGTTATTCCTCTCTTTACATTCTTGAAGCAGAAAATTTGAAAAATTGTAATCTCATATAATAAAATACAAAAGAAAAAGTGGGGACATGACATCATCAACTCGCTCATTGCATATTCATGAGAATGTACATAGAACTGTTTTACCAAAATAATGCAAAACTTTAGAATGTCATAACTTTCTTATTTTTCATCCGATTTTGATCAAATTTTCAGTGTTCTGTTTTCTTAATTTTACTCTACTCTGCCTGATTTTCTGAATTCAGCCTGGAGTCCTACTTTAATACATGTGATATTATCAAAGGTTCCCTGCTAATCACGAAGTTAATCTGACCTCCCAGTATTTAGATATGACAGTGAGTAAATGTGGACCAGAGAATATACAGCAAGTTCTGACCTGATGTTCTTTACACTCTGGTTTGTAGACCTACTTCCATTAAAGATTTGTTAATTCTACACTTCATGAAATATGAATGTAGTAGTTACAGAGTCAAAAATAATGTGAGAGCAAATTAAAGAGAAGGTGAATTAAATTGTTGCAGGAGAAAAAAAAAAGGACTTTTTCAAAATAGATTTTGGTAGGAAATGAGATATGAAGATAGATTGGACAGAAATGAAACAAACTTTTTATGATGAGAAAGGTTCTCACTTTCTTCCTCTCAAAGAAATAAAAGCATTTAAAAAATATTCCAAATTATGTATCCTCAGATCTCTCTATTCATCAAATCTAAGTGAAACCATTCCTTGATCCATAGACACCATCTTTATTGTAGCCAAGCCATCTTTTTTCTCTAGATGAGAGACATTTCCTTTCCAGCTCATACTATGAGATGAGTGATATGTAAATCATGATGATTATGTTGATCATGTCCCACCCTCCAAATATGATTGCTGTAGCCTTTCATCACACCCCACCCTTAGCATCAGTGGTGGTGTGTTGGTCCAAAAATTGAGGGGGACCAAAATTGTGGGGGGGGGGGGGCACTGCTCTGAACCAGTGATGAAGTGCAAATTAACTAGGCCATTGATTAGTGAGGGCAGAGAGTGTAAGGATTGGTTGTAGAGTCGTCTTTTTACATTTGTTTCTCATCTCCCTTTTCTCTCTCCTTCTCTCTATTTTCTATTTGATTGAGGGGGCATATGCTCCTCTGTGACCCCTGAAGCTATACTGCTGACTAGTATGATTGCTATATCCCCCATCTTCCAAACAGATCCATTTGGTTAATACATCGTGCTCACCTGAGAGTACAATGATTGATGCCATGTTTTATGCTTCAATCCCAGGGCTGGGTTTCACAACACCACTGAGATCTAAACATCACTTCTGACCTTGAACTAGAGGAGGAAGTATTTACTGATTTAGGAATAATGCTGACTTATTTTGACAAGAATGAGATTTCCTCCAAAACCAACTCAATTTTCCTTAAATCCTTTTCCTATTTTTCCCACATTAATTTCTTCATCTGCTCAGGGCCACTCCTTGTTCACATATGTAACGAGATGAAGATAAGTGCTTTTTTTTAATGTAGGATATTTTCTCTCCTGCCTTTATCCTTCCAAGTTCCATGTATTTTTCTTGAACATACAGGCTGTGTTATTCCGGCTATCTCACGATAGTACTACACATTTACACTGAAAATTGCTTTACTATTCCCCAGCCTCCTTTTTATCCCAGTCTGACTCTGTCTTTCTCTCTGTCTCTCTCTCACTCTCTCTTTCTCTCCCTCTCTATCCCCCTCCCTCTCTATCCCCCCTCTCTCTCTCTCTCTCTCTCTCTGTTTTCACTCTTTTTCTAATTCAGTCTTCACTTTCCCCCTGTCCATATGTTTTTTAGATATCTAATTCTACTCCACATCCTCAAATGGCTTTTCCACTATTGTCCATGAATGTAAAAGCCTCGCTGAACAACGGAATGCCTGTCTCGCAGCTAGTTACTGTAATTCATAATCACTTACACAATTACTTTGCTGTTACCTGGATTATGTGGAAAGTCTATTAAAGGTCTGTTAAAAACACCCTTTGGAGGAACAGATTTTTAAGATCTAAAAATTAAGAAAAAAAAAAATAAGTACATGCTTTGCCATATACAGGGAGAATGTAATGGCATTCTCTTTATTTAAAATCTTATCTACCTAGCATTCCATTCAAGAATCAACTATGAGAGGCCATCATTCATTTACAAACCAGAAAGAAAAGCAAATTATATATGAATACATGTACTGATTTTTGTTAATGTTGCTGTGAAGTGGATGACACTGCCATGAAATAGTTACCTTGTTAGTGAGCTTCAAAGGTTTGATGTAAAAAAAAAAAAAAAAAAAAAAGGTTTTACCTCCTGGTGTCAACTACCCTCTATCTGTTTTAAGTCGAAACATCAATCCAGTGTAATGATGTCTTTTCTTATCTTGCAGGTGGTTTGCTTCATGATGCTCCCTATGAAGTAGATTCCATGCTTTCTGATCTGCTCTATGAGTGTGTCTTTGAAGGGCAGCCTGGTAGAAGGATGCACTCTGTCAGGGTTCTAAAACGTCTCCTTCGTATCATCCAGCGAGGCTTCTCCTACAAGGATGTTGCTGACAGGACATCACTATGACAACATCTAACAATCTGGTAGGAGGATGCACTCTGTAAGCTTTCTTAAATGTCTCCTTTCTATCATCCAGAGGGACTTCTCCTACAAGGATGCTGCTGACACTACATCAATATGGCAACATCTACCACTCTGGTAGGAGGATGCACTCTGTCAGCTTTCTTAAATGTCTCCTCTGCATCATCCAGAGGGGCTTCTCCTACAGGGATGCTACTGACAGTACATCAATATGGCAACACCTACCACTCTGGTAGGAGGATGCACTCTGTCAGCTTTCTTAAATGTCTCCTTTCTATAATCCAGAGGGACTTCTCCTACAAGGATGCTGCTGACAGTATATCACTATGGCAACATCTACCACTCTGGTAGGAGGATGCACTCTGTCAGCTTTCTTAAATGTCTCCTCTGCATCATCCAGAGGGGCTTCTCCTACAAGGATGCTGCTGACAGTACATCAATATGGCAACATCTACCACTCTGGTAGGAGGATGCACTCTGTCAGCTTTTTTAAATGTCTCCTCTGCATCATCCAGAGGGGCTTCTCCTACAAGGATGCTGCTGACAGTACATCAATATGGCAACATTTACCATTCTGGTAGAAGAATGCACTCTGGTAAGGTTCTTAAATGTCTCCTTTGTATCATCCAGAGGGGCTTTTCCTACAAGGATGCTGTAGAGAGAACATAGCCATTACAACATATATCAGCATGGTAGTAGGATACACTCTGTCAGCCAACATCTTCTCATCATCCTGAGGAAGGACATTACTATGAAATCATCAAGCTCTCCATTCTCTTTATGGATAGCCTGGTAGGAGGATACACTCTATAAGGTTTCATGGACATCTCCTTTCCATCATTCTTGAGAAAAGATGCAGTTGTGGAGGTATCACAATAATAGATTATGCTCTCTAGTACTAAAGGAGACTTTATCATCAGATTTTGTTTACAACAGGCCTCATTTTAGCTCTAATTGAAAGGATTTGACAAAGTCTTTATTAGTAGAAGTACTCCCCCCCCCCTTCTAAAAAGAGCATTATATTCTTACATACTTAGACTCAGAATATGATACACAATGTCTTTATAACTACCTCTTGTTCACCAACTTAGGGGACTTCATGTGAAGTAATGTTACATCCCAGATAATGACTGCAAGTCTTTCTCTTCACAGAGTATTTATTTATAAAACAGTTAGAACTTAAATGTATCAAGAAAATATTTTGCTTTCCACAAGGAATTGAACTTGCCATCTTTGATAATTGCTTCAAGACCAAGTGAAACAGGTGTGAAGTTACAGTATTACTTCTGAAGACTATGTGACTGTATGAAGCAATATCACTAGAGGGAGCTGGTCATGATTGGACACAGGTGCATGTTAACTGGTGTGCAATCTGTACATGAGTGTTACCAGTCATACACAGAAAAAAAAAAAATCTGATAAAATATCATATATGCAAAGTCCACCAGAATATTTGCTTTTAGTCAGTGATATATGGGTGTGTTTTTTCAAATCTTGCCATTCTGTTATACACTGATGAACTAGTTTGCATTCTGGACAGTTACCTTCTTGTGACTATATCAATTAATGAAACAAAGTAATAGCCTGGTTTTGTTCAGTACTGTAAAACCAGGAGCTTTCCCGCACATTAATGTTCGTAAATTTGGTTTGGATCCACAAAAGTTTCATGCCACAAAATTATTGACTCATAATTGACATAACACTGAATATTTGCAAATTGCTGTGAAAATGATTGTTGTTTACAATTCGCATAAATTTCATGTCAAGAATTTTTCTTGTTTTCCAGTATAATTGATCTTATTGAGATTTTGTGTTATATAATTATTTTTTAATGATTAGATATCATCATACTTTGAGATGTTTTAATGATCTTGAAAGAATTCTAAAATGCACTTAAAACCTGAAATGAATTCACATTACCATAAAAGGATGATTATGAGCTTGATTAATAAAATATACTTTGTAAGTTTGATGAAGTCTTCAACAATTGAATAATATTTTAGGTTTCATAAGAAATGTAATGAAAAGTTTTAGCCAAGGTGATTGGATGTATTACAATATGTACTTTGATAAGTTTTAGTTATAATTAAGATTATTATTTCTTGTAGCTCTAAAATCTGGACCATTTTTGTACAGACATTAAAGCAATTTATTTTTAAGGTTGTATTGTTAAATTGACTTAAAACAATTCTTGAGAAGAATTCATTATTTTGCATTGCCATTTTGCACTCTTAAAATGTACCTAGTTCTATTAGGATGGAGTATTTTTGTTCCAAATTATTCTACCACAAAATTGTGTTATGAGGATAATTGATGGTCACAGCTATTCATTTCTTGCACCAACAACAAAATAGATAAAGAAATGGGAATTTCAGAGCAAACCTTTCACCCCTTCACATTTAATAGTTGCAGTGTCTTGAATTCTCTGTATCAACTGATCACTGAGAGGTGAATGGGCATAAACTCTGTGTAAAAAGAATTATGAGATAATATCCTTGCATCTCTCAACAGACACTATGATGTTTTTCATATGCTGAACATTTATTAGAACTTAACACTTTGGATAGGTGTTGTAATTTACTTGACATCCATATTATTATGGTAATCAGGTGTGATTTGTATATATAGATCTCTGAATATACTATTATAAAACTGAACTGAAATCTAGATGAAATGATTTTGAATAGTCATTGATTACTTCTATTACAACTACAGCAACAATTGTAATTCAACATTGCCACATTAATTTGAACTGAATTGTATGTTTTCTTCTTTCCTTTTTGTCCCTTACTGCATCACATTGTCTTTTCACAATTTCTCTTTTTCCCTATTTCTCTCCCTTTCTTTCTCTCTTTATCTGTCACTCATCCTTTTCCCTTCCATTTCTCATGTCATGAAGAAAAAGATTTTCTAAGAAGACTCTTTTTGAGTCATTTTATCAAAGCTGATATATGATTATTATTACCATTATATTGTGACCAGTACTACTTTTTGATAACAGGTAATCTTTTAGAAGTTGTTGTTTTTGCTAGGGGAATTCCTGCCATGATTGGAATAAAAGAGAATGGTGAAAAGAACCATTTTATCAAATATTAAGTATTTGGCATCCCCTATGCCTGGGAGGGGGAAAGCGAATTGAATCACTGTAACCCTTAGGTCTCTCCTCCCAATAAAATTGATTGGGATGTGCAGGTGTACTACTTCACCAAGGTTTCTCTCTCTTTGAATAGTGCAGTGGATTCTTAATGTGCAAAGGTGGTGACTCTCCTCTACAAGGGGCCTCCATGTAACATCCTATCTGAGGGATAGAGTGTTTCCCACTGTAACATAGCCTGCATCTATGAAACAAGGGAGAGGCACGTTAACACACAATGCAGGCTTCAGTCATATACCCGGGGTGGATTTGAACCCACAATCTTTGGTTTCGACAGGCAGACGCTTCACCGACTGAGCCAACTCGCCTCCTAATACATAATTAATGATGTTTAAACATACTAGAGAACCACATAAGTTTCTGACACTTTCTTTGATTTGTATTGCTTAATATTTTATTTGAAGGGAAAATGATGACCTATGTGCAATTTTGAATGATATCAAAAGTGTGTAGGGATGCCTGTAAAGCAATATGGATTAAAATCAGAATTCCTACATGAAGCCCATATTAGCCAATAAGAAGAATGTAGTGGGGTAAAATTTGTGATGCACCAAGCAGAAAGACACAAAAACTAATTTTGTTTTTATTGATTTTATAATTTTGTAATGAAAGTATTACAAAATGATAAAGAGAAGCCACTATCACTGTTAATAATAGATGTACAGACTCCTATGCATTGAGAATAAAATGTGGTCCCCAAAATTTCAAACACCTCAAAACTTCTTTAAAAATCTATCTGCTGGCTGTGCATCTGTTCATGCTCTGCTGCCAGACACAACAAATTTTCCTTCCTTTCAGTTTTTGAGCAATAGCTATAAATATTAACTATGAAGAATTATATATCAGATGAAGGTTTGACATAGAATCAATGAGTAAATGTTAATGCTGTTATAAAAAGGTAATTTCTTCATCAAAGCAAATTTGCCTGCACTTGTTGATGCCAACTTTAATCTTGTATTTCACTGACTTGCCAACATTCCATTTATTAAGAGTAGTTTCAGTTTCCCTTCTCTGTTGTATCATCCAGTCATGATAAGAATATATGATGAGAGATAACAGAACATCTGTAGTAACAACTTTCACTGTTTTTTAAAAACTGAATTAAATTACTTTTGGAAGAGGAAATTAATCATATTAACATTCTTTAGGAACATGGAAAAGATTTTATATGTATATAGTCAGAAAGGTAACATTTATGCTGACTATTTATGAATAATTTTATTGAAAATTAGTAATGTACATATTTGTGTGAATGGAAAATAATAATACAAGCTTGGTGCCCAGTTTCAAAAAAGAAAATGCAGGCTTGCAATGATCAATATGTTATGTAATTTGAGAAATATAACTAAGTTATTTTGATGGAATTTCATGTTTGACCATTTTTTGTATAAGCAAGGTTCTTTTTTCACTATTTGGAATTTAATACAATAAGTAAATTGAATTGAACTTATGTTATCATTTGTTCTTTTGTTTAGTAATAAAGATGATGGTAGAGGTGATGAGGTTGGCAGGATATAATTTATTTGCTGAGATGTAATGGCAATGTGGGTGATAGTAATATGAAATGAGAGTAAGAATACTGATGATAGTGTTGGTTGTTTGTTATGGAGGTAGGGAATGATGGATGGTGATAAAGATGATGGTGATAATGATGAAGATCATGTTGATGATAATGGTGATGATGATATATGTGGATGGTGATAATGGTGATGATGATGCTGCTGATGATGATAGTGACTTACTGACTTGATATATGTGGATGGTGATGGTGATGATGATGGTGTTGATGATGATGAAAGTGATGATGATGATGCTGATGATGAAAGTGACTGTGATGATATATGTGGATGGTGATGATGCTGATGGTGAAAGTGACTGTGATGATATATGTGGATGGTGATGACAATGGTGGTGGTGGTGATGATGATGATGCTGATGATGAAAGTGACTGTGATGATATATGTGGATGGTGATAATGCTGATGGTGAAAATGACTATGATGATATATGTGGATGGTGATGATAATGGTGATGATGCTGATGAATCTGATGATAGTGATGATGATGATGATGAAGATGATAATGGTGTTAATGGTGATTGTGGTTGAAGGTTGGGTGAAACTTTTTTTTGAGTTGATAATAAAGTATTGCAGTAAATAGGAAAGTTGATGTTAATTATGGCAATGGGATTATTATAGAGATGGTGTCATGGATGTATGACATTTGCTCCTGCGACATTTGCTCCTGCGACATTTGCTCCGTCGACATTTGCTCCGCGACAGCGACAATTGCTCCGCGACAACTGCTCCGTCGTTAAAAATGAATATATGCGACAATTGCTCCGCCGACATTTGCTCCAAAAAATCGATTATTGCTCCGTCGATAAAAATGAATATGCGACAATTGCTCCGCGACAGTAAATTCGGTAGATAGAAATAAATATGCGACATTTGCTCCTCGACAATTGCTCCGCGACAATAAACTCGGTAGATAGAAATGAATATGCGACATTTGCTCCTCGACAATTGCTCCGCCGACATTAGCTCCGTCGAAATACATGTATGTCGAGACAATTACTACCGTACCTCTAACTGCTTATCCCAGGAAAGTACAATGAAAGTGGCGTAGATCCATTTCGAGGAGTGGGTGGGGAGATGAACGTTTGGAGGGAGACAATTTTGGAGGATTGATGACACCGGCGTATAAATCCGTTTCGAGGAGTGGGGGTGGGGAATGAACGAAATATTTTGCCGAAATTTCTTGCTCACATTTGAGTATACACACCCCTCACCCCAGACACCCCGACACATTTTTAAATTTTATTTAGCAAGCAAGTGAAGCGACCGTGGCGAGCGAGCCCCAAATTACCATCTCTTGCTTTAAACGAAGTCTTATTTTGTGGTCAAAATACACCCTGGACTTATAAGATATTTAAATGGTATATTTGGTCACCTCACTGCCAAATATTATATACTTCGCTGTTGCAAATGTTTGCTGTCCAAAACCACCCTGTTTCTAAACATTACGAGCAAGCGAAGCGAGCAAGGAAACACACTCTTTTGGTGATAAAGTATCATTTCGTCATCAAAATTCATCACAGACCTATAACCTTTATAAAATGATTATATTCGTCCACCCCCCCCCCCCCTTGCATGCCCAATTCGAAAAATATATCCAAAATACACTAAATGATTTATAATGTACACCGTTACTTGCAGAATTCGAGGATATGCTATATAGTCGGACACCTGCAAAAATATTATGATATGCAGGCATCGAAAACGTCTTGTTTCTAGATTTTATATAAGCGGGCAAAAATTGATTTATTTTTTAAAAATATTAAGAACAGGTTTAGTGCATTGTACGATCCGTTCTCGTGATTTTAGTAACGTACATTTATCGGCATCTTCAGTTCACACAGAGAGTATGATCAGGGTGTGATGATAGGAATAGGCTAATGGTCACAGGCGGTTATCTCCGATAGAGAGACTAGATGCAAACCTATTCCCTTTCTTAAGAATATTAATATAACCGGCATTGGTTAAGATAGTGAAATCAAGCGAGCGAAGCCAGCGACGCTTTAAATTAAATTCTATTAAATTTAATTCAATTCAGCTTTATTCAATTCCATACATAAAACAGTATCGTTAACATGCAAGAAATATAATATAGTATAGTGTGCTTAGACATAGTCATTAAAATTGCATGCAATTATTGAAACATTAAAATACTGATAATAAATATAGGAATTTGGTTGCTCTGTAAAAGCCCTTGTGGGTTTGTCTTGGCAGCCACTTTCAGGTTTTCCCTTCATTTTCATTCCTCTTTTCCCTTTCTCTTTTCCTCTCTTTTACATTATTATTTCTTCTTTAAAAAGTGGGGGTATTTTGTACATGCCACCCCCTTCTTCATCCTCTACAAGCGATTATTATTAAAATGTCTTTATGGCTAGACAGGGGCGAATCGGGGGGGGGGGGGGCTCAGACAATCAGCCCAGGGCACCCCCCCCCCCCCCCCACCCCGCACAAAAAATGAAGACGGTGAGTGTACAATATATTTTGATCTAGTCCTTTAACCTTTAGTGTGCACATTTTTTCTTTGCATTTAGATGTTTTCAAAGAATCCATTTTCGGGGCCGGGGGGGGGGGGGTGAGGTGTTTTGCCCGAAAGCATACCTATTTGCCCGAAAATGACAGTTTTTTGTCCAATTATCACACTTTTTTAATTTGAAAGTCTCCCACAGCCCCCTGCATGGGTCGTAGCCTATGTTTCTTTGTACCCTGTAATAGTTTTCGCTTTACAAATAACCGTAAGACAAGCATATTCAGACAGATGTCACAAAAAAGTGTCATGACTAGAAGATAGAATGGCTATACACAGAAATAAATGTTCACCATTATTTACTCAGTTGTGCTAAAAATGTCCAAGATAAAGAAAAGAGAGAGAGAGAGAGGGGGGGGGGGGGGGAGTAAAAATCAGAAAGGAAGTGGTAGGAAAAAAAATCTTTGAAAAAGATTTATTGCCAAATCCCAAAACACCAACAACAGCTATTGTTCTGAATTTGTTGTGTTCGCTTTTGATGAGGACTTTATATAAGGTTGTCGTTGGAGCAATTGTCACATAAGATTTTACCGCCGGACCAAATGTCGGCGGAGCAATTGTCGAGGAGCAAATGTCGCATATTCATTTCTATCTACCGAGTTTATTGTCGCGGAGCAATTGTCGCAGGAGCAATTGTCGGCGGAGCAATTGTCGCATACATTCATTTTTATCGACGGAGCAGTTGTCGCGGAGCAATTGTCGCTCGATCGGAGCAATTGTCGCGGAGCAATTGTCGTATTTTTAGGAGCATTTGTCGCAGGAGCAATTGTCGCCGGAGCAAATGTCGGTTCCCCGGTGTCATTCGTAGTAACTGTTATCAGGGTGATGATGTGCTGCTGATTGTGTAGATCAATCAAGGGTAGTGTTTGGAAATCAGGATGGAACGCAGGGCATCTGTTTGGAGCAAGAAGGGCGTTAACTGTATAAATGATGGGACTTAACGACCTTCTGGCTCCAACAGACGAGGTAGTCTCCTAGAATGGAAGAAGTGATTGTGATTATGCAGATCATGACGCGGACGTAAGATGGCGCTACAGCTGTCGGGTGAGAGATGAGATTGATAAGGCCTTTCTCACTGGCCTCACTACAGGCGGCACCAGTTCGTGTTCAAGATTTTCTCTTCTTTTTTTTGTGGAGAAAGTGACCGCCCCATCATCCCCTGTTGTGACACAATCCAAAAGTTTCTTAAAACCGTTGGGTAAGCTTACAAAACTAAAAGTGTATTTCACAGAGTATAACGTGGTACTTTCATGGAAGTACTCTTTAGTATAAGGCATTATAATCATGAAATATTAAAGGTGAAAAATTTACAATACTGGAATGTATTTTAATTTCAAAGGGCGCATTTCGTAGTTTAAAATGAGACTCTATAAGCATAAGGAATTGGAGAGGTATTTCAAAGCGTCAGTCTTACAGAAAACTAAAAATGTTAATTTTAGATGGATAAGAGCCCTGCTACGATATCCAAATGCGCTCTAAACGTGAAGCGGGTACTTTTTTATGCCTCCGCGGCGCCCACAGAAGGTGGTGCCGGAAGCATTATGTTTTCGGGTTGTCCGTTCGTCCGTCCGTCCGTCCTTCCGTCCCGCTTTCTCGTTAACGCGATAAGGAAACAAAAGGGAAGTGTCAAAAAAAACCCAAAACAACAACAAAAAACACCAGTATTTTACTTTAAAATATGTATAGGTGTAAATAAAAATGATTTAAAAATACAAAAATAGAAGCTCTATGACGGTACTCTTTAAAAATCCAAAAGGACAATGTTAATCTAGTTCAAACGGTAACCTTAAAAAGTTTAAAGTTTTAACATTCTTTGTTGTTGTTGTTGTTGTTGCTTTTGTTGAAAGAAACCTGTGTTCTGAGATAGTATTACATATTGCGCTATCTTGTGGCGAAATATTATCATGTGAACACGAGTTCTAGTCCTAGCAGATTAGAAAGGAATATAGATATGTTGGGACAAACCAAATAGTTTAATTTATATTATGCTGCTTAGTGCTTCATGTTACTTCCTACGTCTGTGTTAATCATTTTTCGTTGTTCTTCTAGTTGATATCTTCTTCTTTATGTAGATGACTCTCGTTATTGTCCTGTAACCATTCTAAACGGATTCTGAGTTTTGATACCAATATTGATTTAAGTGCTGATTTTTTTTTCTTGTTTGTTTGTTGTTGTTTTTTTTATACTATTTTTTATGTGTGAGGTATGCTTTAATTCGTATTCCTTCACCTCAGTTTTTATTGACCTTTGTTTCGGGGGAGGGGGGGGGGGGTGGGATAGACAGACCAGTAAGAGGCTATATGTATTTCAGCAATGGAACCATTGGTAGTCGATTGGGGGCCATTTTGAGGGAGCTGGCGTGGATGGTGGAACCTATTTACAAATACATAATCAACAAAGCAAAGAAGAAAAAGAGAGAGGGGGGGGGGGGAGAGGAAGCGGGGTGGTGTCTTCAACTTTAAGTCAACCAAGTGAAAACATGGAGATACAAATGGTACTGTAGTCCGTGGTAAAATGGAAAAGAATAGTAGAAGAAATCAAAAGACGTTCTTTTGAAAAGGTGGTGTTCAAAATCAGTCAGTGCTGTTCAAGAATCGTCTGTCTACTGAGGCGAACTAGCGGAAATCTATTTTTAAAAACCTAACCTTGGTATGATTGAATGGACTAGGGTTTGATGCCAATAATTTGTGAAATTGATGAAAGGTTGGAGTCAAGAAAGTGTGTGGTTTTATATTCGCTATCGACTCGCCTTGAAACAGTCAACTCTTAGAGCTATATAGGAATTCTCAACATTGCCATTTCATTTTTTCTCAGTAGGAGAAGATGGAATATTTCCTTCATTCCCCCATGGAAAGAGAGACAGGCAGAGAGAGAGAGAGAGATAAAAATAGGAGTAGTTTCCACAATTTTATTTCAATATAAATCTTTCACTTCAAAACCATGATTTAATAAGATAAAGTAAGAACATCCAGGCCTACACAAAAATCTACCAGTTGGTAGGTTTAAAATATGGAATATTAAATCATTGTTTAATGAAAAAGTTCAGAATATTTAGGCCAACGCAAAAATTACATACAACTGTGTAGATCTAAACGAAATATAGAATTTTAACGCGGCATAAAACCACTGCACTCTTGGAGATTAATATTTTTTCTTTTTTTTTTCTCTCTTTTTTTTTCCATTCATTTTAGCAAGTAAAATTCACCAAGGTGACATACAAGGTATTCATAACAAATATTGTCTCGCGTGAATGAATCAAAAAGAAACCTGCACCCTTCTACACAGTTATATTCAAATCAAATTCTTTGCTTTTGTCGATATTTGAATAGTCCCACACGCAAGGATGCATGCATTGTCCGTTAGTTTATGGTCTTTGTTTGTGTGTGGTTTATTTAACAAAGCTCATGCATGAACGCGGGAATCCGTGTGATGAAAATCAAGTAGAAATAGAACGGTTGTAAATTATGTTTGCATTTTTTCATCGTGACGTCTATGTAACAAGAATCGAATAAACACGAGTGAATAGTATTTTTGCTTTATGTCACATAATATATATATACCGGCTAGCGTTAGTTAGCTCCGACAGTATGGCGTCGCTAAAGTACTGGGCGTATATCTTGTCGAACAAAAAACATTTAAGAGTTAAGCTACCACAGATAGTTTCGTTTACATGCTAAAGCACAATTATTGCAGTCTATGACAATAAATAACTATATCTAACAAAATATTAATCCCCAGTATAATAGAAATGGAACCGGGGGGGGGGGGGTCACATTTTTAGCGGTAAATTCCTCAGTCAAAACCATGTCTAGGCTCTATGATTTAAGCCTTAAATACGTACAATAATTCAGATGTATTAAAGTTAATTTTCAAAATATAGTCTTAAAGTATCTATTCATAAAAGACTTATTAAAAATTTGACTTCAAAACTTTTCCAGAATCACAAATACAGTCATGTAAATGTTATTGTTATAATTTTATTTATGGCAGATTACTCTACAT
This sequence comes from Heliocidaris tuberculata, assembly GCA_025618425.1. Taxonomy (NCBI): domain Eukaryota; kingdom Metazoa; phylum Echinodermata; class Echinoidea; order Camarodonta; family Echinometridae; genus Heliocidaris; species Heliocidaris tuberculata. The sequence continues at coordinate 4,595,680 of CM046832.1, forward strand.
CCGTTCATGAAATTAATCCAGATGCCCGCCTATGAAAATGAGTTGATTTGTTTGTTTTTTTGGAAACAACAGTGCAAAGGAAAAAGCTTCATTTGTGTTCGCACCCTTCAAAGAAATAAGATGATGGGATCGAACGTAGTGAATATCTCCTTGGTTCTCTCTATGCACCAAACGTAATCATGGATTATGCATTGTGCGCCAAGGTTCGGCAGCCATTGAATTTAGAGTTAAGAAGCATTCCGCTATGATTATCATTAGCTTATACCCCCATGAGATGACAGTCATTCCATCATTCTCCTTCTTCTTATCCTTTGAAAAGAAATAAGCGGAAAGACAATATGAAGACCTTGAATAATCGCAGCCCTGTAAATGCCGAAAGGAATATTCTCAGCCCACGAAAGCTTGAAAATGGCAAGATCCTATGGGATCAAACTAATCTGAGATGTAGACATTAAAGAGAGGAATGGATTGCCACACTATCAAGCTTTACACGCCAGAGGAGTTCAATGCATCCAGGATTTTTATCTCGGAAAGGTCCACGGATCATTGCAAGACGCGACTGCAGCTTTGCGGATATATGCGCCACACGAATCCCTATGGCATTCCAAAAATATTGTAAGCCCTTCAAAGTTCAAAAAGTACTTATCGCATGCTTATTGCGTGTTTATCAAATCATTGTACCAAAATCACTATGCAAAATATCACACAACGCGTTTCAGACTCATATGCCAGTAATGCCACACCTTGGACACATCGGGATCTCCAAAATTTCCCCATTGAACCTCTTCGGACTGTCTCATGATCCGTATGGTTGTAACATTATGAGAACGCAGTGAAAGCGCCGTTTACATGATTGGACACATGGGGATCTCCATAATTTCCCCATTGGACCTCTCCGGACTTTCTCAGAACCCGTATGGCGCGCAATGTCCGTAGTGAAGACGTAGTAGTCATGGGACATGGGACATTGCAACGTTTGCAGGTCTACAATAATTTAAAAAGGACCCAGAACAGTGACGAACGAGAAGACAAACTGGCAAACAAATCTAGAAGAAAATCCCTTATTCGAAGTGGGCGTTGCCGGGGTTTTGTTTTTTGTTTGTTTGTTTGCTTGGTTTGGTCGTTTTTTCTTTTATTTACCCTTGTTGAGTTTTCGTTCGTCGAATCTTTAGAAAATCGTCTGCTTGGAAAACTTACATAGAAGATTCAACCACTCTACCAGTTATTCTGGGCAGTGTATTGAGCCCCCCCCCCCCCCCAATAAGAAATAAGAACTAAAAAATGAAAGTGCGCCCATGTCCAAAAGATACAAATTAATGGCATCCATTATAAAATTCTAACAAGTCGAAAACCTTCAATATTTTCCCTAGAACATGGACAAGGAACCTTATATTTCATACTGAGTTTGGAAGCCCCCCTCCCCCTCAACTGAAAAATAAATCAACAATAATCACTAGCATAATCATACTGGTAAAAATGTAATTATGAATCAGACACATCACAAGGAGAAGCATTTCAAAGCTACAATAACATGAATAAAAACGCAATAACCCTCCAGTCTGTTTTTACCAAAACGAGCATCATTTCAAGGTTCTAATATGCAAACTCAGTGTAATTGCTCTCATAGAAATGCATGTCAAAACATAAATAGGATTTTCGCTATTTAGATAATTCACTGAATTTGAAACATCCCTGGGTACGCCATTATTCTATAAGACCTTGCAACAAAATAATGAGGAATCCATTGCCTGGGTACCAATATCTATTCCACGTATATCTTTATCAAACCGCTTTGTTGCTCTCTCTCTCTTTAAACTCTCGGATGAATTTTCATGACGACATTAAGTTTGACGGGACTTCCATTAAAGTACAAGTTAGCAATTTGTTCGTTTATTGCGCAAACCTCTGTTTCTCACCCAACACGTTTCGAATCGCCGCTAGCAAGTTCATAGAGTAAGAAAGAAGGCACGGGAAGCGGACTGTCGCTTGTAATATCAGAGTAAGATAGGTTTGAATAATATGCTGATTGTGAAGCTGCATTGCCGATGGATCGAATACGCTTTGGTAGTGATTGAATGAAAGCACTCACCAAAGTGCTGACGTACTTTTAATGTCAAACCTACCATCAATATTAAGGTGTGATTCCTCATAGCCAACCGGTCAAACGAGAAGAGGAAGAGTGATTTAACGGACAGAGAAAATGACATGAACATCTAAATGATTTGATGATGACAAATAAATGAAAACGGCGAATGCATTCCAAATTCAATTCATTCGGTGCCTTTTTTAATGATCCGCATTGAACATTTGGCAGGCATCTGACATAGAGACGGGAATGGTACACTCAAACCTTTACTCATATGTCTAGTTTGGTGCAAAACAAAGGTGATTTCCATTCCTAACCTTATTTTCGAAAGGGGGATTACGGTCATATTTAAAGTTGAAATACAGTGCTTCCATGATATTTTGGGGTAGCATTTGAAATGTAACAGGTCTCAAGGACCCTTACCAAAATTTGAAAAAAGAAAGAAAAAAAAAAAAAACCAAACCAAAACCCCATAACCCCATAACCCCAGAAAAAAATACTTAATGCGAACAACATATTTATGGAGAAGAAAGTCTACTAATTTGATGTATACAGATGGAACACAATTTGCAAACAGTGTGAAAAAGAAACCAAAAACAAAAACAAAATGAATCCTTACAATCACGTTGTACCTTGACCATCCATCTTTCATGGGTCAGTGATATTGCTCTTTTCTTTCTTAAATTTCCAATCTGTTCAATGAACGTCAAATGAAATGGGCAGTAAATGCTTTTAGATAAATTACCAATTTGTTGAAATTGCTTGGTAACTGCAAGGTCACATTGTTCCCCGTTTTCCTTCTACACACCGCTGATTCACATCAACATCATCAAGGTATACAAGGGGCGATGTTCATGCTCTGATATATACGTAAGAGTTTCTCAGTGTATAAATGGATTAGTTAGGTGCTAACTAAAGATGTAACATGTAAATTTTACACAAATATGTGAACAAGAAGTTGACGAAAAAAGCGATCACATTTGGCACGTTAATGGCTACCCCCCCCCCCCCTCTCTCTCTCTCTCAAATACTAAAATCCCCTCAAAACTGATGTTTTTAGAAAAGAATTGAAGCAGGAAGCAAAAGGAAAAAAATACTTGCATACTCTGATTGAACGAGCTCATTATGACTATGGATATTTTATATATTTAACGACAGATGATTTAGTACATGTTCCATTAACTAAATGGGTATTTAAAATATTAAAACATGACTTGTTTGTTAAAATATTGATGGATCGCATATGGGTGTGGATGATGTATGCTTTAATATTGACGATTTTGCTGTAAGAACAAATATGAAAATAAATAGCATATCGTTCAACACACTCCTTTCCTCTTATTCTTGCTCTTCCATTCTTTCCCTATCTATTAGTATTTCTTTTGTCCGTCTGCCTGTCTCTCCTCCAGCTTCTCTCTCTCTCTCTCTCTCTCTCTCTCTCTCTCTCTATATATATATATATATATATATACATCCCTACCCCCTTCTCTCTCTCTCTCTCTTTCTGTAATAGTCATTAAAGTGTGTAAAAAAAAAACCCCAACAAAATTATTGTATTTCTGTTTGCCTCCCCTAGGGAAAAATGGGAATGTCGGCAACATTACTCAGGGAGCACGAAAACTTAAGGTTAACTTGTTAATTCTTTTCGCTAAATGAATTATTTACCACTCATTATTTCGAATCATCAACATAAAAGGGTTTACGCCATGTCCATTCTCAATAGGTGTTGTCTCTCGCACATCGCCACCCATCCTCAATAAAGACAACTTGTTAACGACATTGATAACAATGAAAATAATGATAGCTCTTTAATTCAATTTATGAAATAGTGGAGATGAATGTAGTAGAAAAGTACTTCATTTTATTTCATTTAACTATATTCTATGATAGAAAAAAATTACTTCAGCAAGCCCACAGTAAATACTGTAATATTTAGTCATTATCCAAAAATGAGTAAATTTTTACTGCTTCCCAATTAAAAACCGCTGTTTCCATGATCAACAGTACGCATATCTAAAACTTGTTTTGTTAAGCCTCAAAGCGTAATAACCTTCATCCACCGTCCTTAATTGATGAATGGATGAACCTGAACACTGCTCTCAATATCTTGTTAATAAATCTCATCTTGATCTCTCGCATGGGAGATTCCTCATTAGAGAATCAGCAGGAGAAGAAACCCAAATTATGGTTTTGTTTTTTTGTGCATAAATCAGTATAGCCTAATTACACCACATTGAGAAGGCGTCACGGCATTGCTGCACAGACACCAAATTGTATAAAGCTGCATGATACAGTGGAAATCGTTGCGTGAAGTTATATATTCCCATAAGAGCAGGAAGCGAGCGTATCTTCTTTGATGATTGTGGCTGACTGGGACAAGATTAGAACTACGGATGGAATTAGCAAGATCACTGCCGTTACAAATGCAATATTTCTCGCCACAACTATAGCTAATTACCATGAGAGGAATGCCGCGAATGGTAGTTTATTGATGCGATGGGCTTAACCAATCCTATGAGCCAATCAAAAAAAGTTTCTAGTGAATGGATAGGGGAGGAACAAGGTCTTCAGTGATAATAAGAACGGTGTTTTATTATTATCATTATTATTATTATTATCATTATTATTATTATTATTATTATTATTATTATTATTATTATTATTATCATTATTATCATTTGATTTTTATTCAGTTCCGAATTGTACTACAATTATATTGTAAACACATTCAATTCAACATGTAAAGCAAAATCTAGAAAGAACCGAAGCTCTAACATAAAAAAGCTTGACACCTTGTTAGCCCTTACTGGTAACACAAATGAAGGGATATCTCGGTAATGAAGAACAACAAAGATAAAGAGAGATGGAGAGAAAGAGGGGGATAAGGAAAGACACCGGAGATAGAGAAAAAAATAGGAGAGAGAGAAAAAAAAAGGATGCGAGAAGCAGCATTACTGTTCATTCAGGTAGTACATTGATATGACTAATATTAAACCGTTAAATATACTGATTTGTTTATTGTTACTACGTTTATATTCACTTATATTTGTTTTGTCAAATAGAAAACAAAAGACACTAATACAACCACCATAGTAACATCTGAAAGACACTACATCGTTACACTATAAGACTGTCTTCATAAGATCAGGTAGAACACTACCGCATGCACCTTCACAAGATCGAGTAAAACACCACGTCATCTTCAAAAGATCTTGGAGAACAATGCACCATCTTCACAAGATCTTATAGAACACCATTATCATATTCATAAGATCTCATAGAACAATACACAATCTTCACAAGATCTTATAGAACACCATTATAATATATTCATAAGATCTCATAGAACAATACACCATCTTCACAAGATCTTGTAGAACACCATTATCATCATCAGGCGCGTTTAAAACACTGCGTTTTAAAACGCTTGTTTTTTTACCCCCCAAAATTGATTTAAAACGCCCCACAGACAAATGTGTGTCATAAATTTTACGTGCGTTTGTTTTCAGATTGTGGTTATTTTACTTGGTCTTGTAATTTATTTTGGGCATCTACATAATTCTACAGGTGCTTATTACAATACAAGTATTAAAGACAAATATTTCTCCCCCTTCTCTCTCTCTCCCTTCCTCCTTCTCTTCTCTCTGTCTCTCTGTCTCTCGCTCGCTTGCTCTCTTTTTCCCTTCAACTACATACACATTGATTTTTTAAAAAAATGTTTAAATCAAATAAACTGATATGTGTGAAGCCTAGAAGGTCTCTCATGCTACATTAAAGGGGAAGTCAATCCTGATATAAAGTTGGTTTTAACAGCAGAAAAATAAGAGAAACAGATCAGTGAAACTTTGAGCAAAGTCAGATAAAAAATAAGAATGTTAATAATTTTCAAGTTGCAATTGATTAGATATAAATAGGCAATCTGTAACATATCTTGCAATGTCTTCTCTCATTTGCCCTGTACTACAAAAATCATAAATTTCTATTTTATTTATTAAAGAAAATATATAATCATGCACCCTCCATACATGTAATCATTGCACATTTGTTTTAACACAACTCCTGTATAAAACACATCCATTCCTTCGTAAACAACTAAGAAAAATGGAAATATATGAAATTGTCAGTACAGAGGAAATTGGTCAGGACCTTCGGAACATACGTCATATAGTTCTTTAAAAGTTCATAACTTTCTGATTTATTATCAGATTTTGCTCAAACTTTCTTTCTGAAAACTGTTTCTCTCATTTTTCTGCTTTAGGTGGACTTATGTATTTTGTTGTGATTTTATGGCTACATGCCATATGACAGGTGACATCCCATGAGACCGACAATGTGACAGCATGGGACTTCTGGAAAGTTATACGAGGGTTCTCGAGACCGACAATCGTGGACTGTCGGTCTCTTTGAGCTGAGCTGTCTGTCTAGTGGGCCGTCGGTCTTGCCAGCTGTTGGTCTAATGTAGTTTCCCTATTATTCTTCAAGCCTTGTTTTGCAAATACAACATGTAAACATATTTCTGCCCTCTTTGTTAGTACATACTAAAAGGGTTGAAGATTTCATCTCTTTTAAAGCATTTCTTTGCAATTTTTGTAGGCAAATTATTCATATTATTTCAAAATTAGATCATTAGTTTTTATCGTCAGTTAGAAATCTGTTTAAACAGGATATTAATAACATAAAAGGCTCATTACTGTAAATTACTGTAAATAATGCGCTATTTTGATAAAAATTAACGCTGTGAATGCACTTTTCCTCTTTAAAAAAACGTTTTAAACGATTAAAAATGTTTAAAACAATAAAAAACACATTTATTGTTTTTTTAAAAATAAAAACCGTTTATTCACAACCCTTATTATCATATTCATAACAATTTTTAGAACACTACAAAATCTTCTAGAACACCACATTATCTTTATAGGATCTGGTAGAACGCCACATTATCTTCATAAGAAGTGGGATATAAAACACCACATCATCTTCACCAAGTCTGGTAGAATACCGCACCATCTTCATAAGATCTAGTAGAACACCACACCATCTTCACAAAGTCTGGTAGAATACCGCACCATCTTCATAAAATCTGGTAGAACACCACACCATCCTCATGAGATCTGGTAGAACACATCATCTTCATAAGTTCTTGTAGAACACCACCTCATCTTCATAGGGTCTGGTAGAACAATACACCATCTTTTATAATGTCAGATTCATAAGATCTGGTAGCACACCACACTATCTTCATAAGATATTGGAGAACATCACACCATCTTTATGGGATCTTGTAGAATAATAAAACATCTTCACAAGATCTTGTAAAATACCTCGTTACCTAGATGAGATCTGGTAGAACGCCACATTATCTTCATAAGATATGGTAGAACACCACATCATCTTCACAAAGTCTGTTAGAATACCGTACCATCTTCATAAGATCTGATAGAACACCACACCATCTTCATATATGGTAGAATATCACATTACCTTCACAAAATCAGGTAGAACACCGCACAATCTTCATAAGATCTGGTAGAACGCCATATCATCTTCATAACATCTGGTAGAACACCACACGATTTTCATAAGATTTGGTAGAACACCACACCATCTTCATAAGATCTTGCAGAACACATCATCTTCATAAGGTCTGGTAGAACACCACGCCCTCTTCATAAGATTAGGTAGAACACCACAGCATGCATCTTCAGAAGAACGAGTAAAAACACTACGTCATCTTTATAAGATCTTGTAGAACAATACACCATCTTCAAAGGATCTGGTAGATCAACACACCATGTTCATAAGATCCAGTATAACGTCAGCTTCATAAGATCTGGTAGAACACCACTCTATCTTCATAAGATTTAGAAGAACACCACACCATCTACACAAAATCTGGTAGAACACCTCATCATCATCTTCCCAAAATTTGGCAGAACACCACACCATCTTCATACGGTCTGGTAAAACACTACATTATCTTCATAAGATATGGTAAATTACCTTATTATCTTCATGAGATCTGGTAGAACGCCACATTATCTTTATAAGATCTGGTAGAACACCACACTATCTTCATAAGATATTGGAGAATATCACACCATCTTTATGGGATCTTGTAGAATAATAAAACATCTTCACAAGATCTTGTAAAATACCTCGTTACCTAGATGAGATCTGGTAGAACGCCACATTATCTTCATAAGATCTAGTAGAACACCACTCTATCTTCATAAGATTTAGTAGAACACCACACCATCTACACAAAATCTGGTAGAACACCTCATCATCATCTTCCCAAAATTTGGCAGAACACCACACCATCTTCATACGGTCTGGTAAAACACCACATTATCTTCATAAGATATGGTAAATTACCACATTATCTTCATAAGATGTGGTAGAACACCACACCATCTTCACAAAATCTGGTAGAACACAACACCATCTTCATAAGGTCTGGTAGAACACAACACCATCTTCATAAGGTCTGGTAAAACACAACACCATCTTCATAAGATCTGGTAGAACACCACACATCTTCTAAAGATTTGGTAAAACACCACACCATCTTCATCAGATCTTGTAGAATAATAAACCATCTTCACAAAATCTGGTAGAACACAACACCATCTTCATAAGGTCTGGTAGAACACCACACCATCTTCCTAAGAGCATGTAGAACACATCATCTCCATATGATCAGGTAGAACACATAATCTTCATAAGATCGAGTAACACACTACGTCATCTTCATAAGATGTTGTAGAATAATACACCATCTTCACAGGATCTAGTAGGACACCACATCATCTTCATAAGCTCTGGTAGAATACCACACCATCTTCATACGATCAGGTAAAACACATCATCTTCATAAGATCAGGAAGAACACCACAACATGCACCTTCAGAAGATCGAGTAAAAACACTACCGTCATCTTCATAAGAGCTTGTATAAAAATACGCCATCTTTACAAGATCTGAAAGAACATCACATCATCTTCATAAGTTCTGGTAGAACACCACACCATCTTCATAAGATCAGGTAGAACACAACATATTCGTAAGATCAGGAAGAACACCACAGCATGCACCTTCAGAAGATCGAGTAAAAACACTACGTCATCTTCATAAGATTTTATAGAATAATACACCATCTTCACAAGATCTAGTAGAACACCACATCATCATCATAAGATCTGGTAGAACACCACATCATTTTCATAAGATCTGGTAAAATACCACAGCACCTTAATGAGATCTACTGCACACTATAACTCCATCTTTACAATGAAGGGCCAATGCCAAGCAAAAGCATGTTGACTTTTGTTGATTTATGATACGCTGATCATCATTTATGTGGCCAAAAAAATATCTTAATATATGTCAAATATTTCATACTAAGTTTTCAGTATATTTTCTTCTGATTACTGGGATCCACCCATAAAAAAGCTTCAAAACCAACATTCCCCTTGTGACATCACTTGTCAGTCACTATCCAGAAAATATCAACATTTCAATGGACATTGCTATGTTGGATAGTCGCTGTCAAGTGTTTTCTCACAATAGCATTCTACAAATACAACTTCACTTACATTTCTTTTGCAATTGTATTGCATCACGCCATTATGAGAAAACACTGGACAGTGACTATCCGACATAGCAATATCTATTGAAAATGTTTATTTTATTTTATTTTTTATTTTTTGCCACAAAAAATGATGATCAGGATATCATAAATCAACAAAAGTAAACATGCATTTGCTTGGCATGGGCCCTTTAACCATTTTAACTGCTAAATTTATACCAATGCAATTCAAATGCACCTTTACGTGTATTTTTAAATGGATATTATATATATATATATATATATACTATATATATATATACATATATATATATATATATATATATATATATACATATATATATATATATATGTAAATATATATATATATATATATATATATATATATATATATATATATATATATATATATATGTAAATATATATATATATATATATATATATATATATATATATATATATATATATATATATATATATATATATATATATATGACAAACTGACATAGCTCGCAGAGAAATACATGTATATTCCAGTTTGTACACGCATTTCTCCTCCTTCTGACATCTGTTTTACTCTTTGAGGCCGCATTTACCATTGAATTCAGTATAAATCCTTCATGGCGCCATGCTTTCATGTCGGCTTACATCGTTTAGATTGGGAAGACAAATTTGATAATACCGGAATATATTATATTCTTGACCACTGACTGGAATATACAGTTGATTTATCGTTGTTCATATTCTGATTCCAGTTTATGGTCAATTTGATTAATAACATCCGGTCAGCACATAAGTGAGTTGTGAAGAATAATCTTGGTATCTTACACAGATGTAATTCTCACGCCAAATAGTGAATCATCGACTTTTAGACTCAATCCCAATATCTGTGAGTGCTAGTCGTGTGTATATTGAATACTGACATCATCTTCTTTACGATTTAGGGCTGAAACACACACACATACGCGCTCACACACACACACACTCACGCACACACACACACAAAGAAAACCCGCTTGCCACATTGGTACAGGAAGATAGTTGGGAAAAAACACATTTCAAATACACAATAAAATTATTAGAGTTATTGTGAGAGGCTAACTACTGACACATCAAAGAAATGTAAAACATATCATGATGACGAAAGTCATGATAATAGTGGTGCAATACAATAGCATTTCATTTTTTTCATATAATATTGGATGGCTCAAGATGTGTTATTATTCATGTCTCACTCTTTGACCATATCCTGTCCATTATTACAGCACACCAATAATAAACACCACTCACATTGAAGACTGTTATTATACCTCATCATATCAGAATCATCTCTTCTCATATTACCGATTTGAGCATCTTTATTGAGTTTTTCAAGGAAGTATCTCCGATTCCGTGGACTTTATTACATTTTGTGATAAGGTTATCTAGGAGGGCTATGTATTATTAGCATCACAGCATTGCGCAGCTGTAGTAACATATGGAACTAAATTCGGCCCTAAATAAATGCAGACCTAACGCCTGTGAAATAAGAAATCTACTTGGCGTGCATTTTCATCACTATTCGTGTTATATTTTTTGTGCTGTAAAAACGTCAGCTTTGTCTTTCTCCAAGGTTACGCACTCAGTGGAAGAGTATCATCATGAGGAGGAGAGAAGGTGTCATCACCTATCCCACATGAGAGAAACTGTGTTGGGTCAGGGCAATGGTCAACCTTCAACAAAAACTCTTCTTTCTATCCACAGATTTTTGTTTTTGTTTTGTTTTAATGGCAGAAGAAATGAAATATATAGGGGGTGAAAAATACATATATGTTTATATGATATCTATACTACTACCTAAATGAATGTGACCTGATGATGAAAACAGCTGAACTATAGTCAGAGACATAAACAAAATATAAGAATATGGATGGATTAACGATTGAAAGAGATAGTGAATCATGACCATTGTGGAGGTTTAAACTTTGTCTAAACTTTAGGGAAACAAAATCTCAATTAAATGAGATAAACCTTGGACCCTACCCATCGATACATCGGTTTAAAAGAGAGTAAATGGTACAGTGTCTCAAAAAGATATGTTCCTGAATTATAGATAATATAGTTAACCTGCTATGCTAGTAGTGTAATGCTCATGACTGCAACTGGTCTCGGTCCAACAAGATGCCGCAACCTTGTCATAGAAAGAGCGCGTACTATTCTATTGCTTATTGTTTATACTCTGAATATATTGATGAAGCTGTGGCATGCATTTCTCTAATGTGTATTTAGCAGCCTATCGTGCTTGTGCTGGCATCAGAGTATGCATGTTACCCTCATAGTCCCATAAATAGTAATTGGCGTTTTCGAATGGGTTTGCCGTACATCAATCACGCATCGTTTATGGCCTGTGATGTTGACAATAATTTTCCATCGTCATTGGGGCAAGACTAATTGCGTTTCCTGTGTGAGTATGATATTCGTTCAGGTTTAAAGTCATCAATGACAACCATGCACAATAGGTTGTAGAGTTAAGAGACTGAGTCTGTTTTTCCGATCATAGCTAAGCGTAGCTATAGACCTGTCACCTGTTTGATATATATGACTAGAACTTGATCCTGATTTACTTGGATGGCGTCGATCATACTTTAGTCAGAGTGGAAAGCCTTTCCTGTTAACCAAAATATGAGTAATATTTCCTTCAATGCAGGATGCTTACATTTATTATCAAACATAAAAGTACCTTCTTCCTGGAGAGAAATAAACACAGGGACCAAACATAAAAAGAAACTGCTAAACAGTCTTGTGTTATCATAATGACCTTCTCGGGAATTTAGAATGGTTGGAAACGTGATTAATCTTACCATCCTCCAGGGTTACACATTGCTAATTTTGATCAGCAATGTGTCTTTAATGAGAACGGACGCGCAACAATGATCACGTGATATGAAGGGCATCCAGAGAACACATCTCTCTGTAATATTTGCGCGGGAAACCCCGTGGATCACATAATTGAGCTCCCACATCCATGGTGTTGTCTGCCTGGACAGTGGGTCTATTCACACTACGACATACAAACACCATTGAACTTTAGGACCACATGACACCTCGTAGTGCAAATGATTAACCGAGAATCATAATTAGTTGAAGTATTTATTACATTCTGTGCCAGCAATCTCGACATAAAATTAAATTAGTACTATAAGGACTATGCATTATCAGGAATATGCACATGATATTTTGTGGACGAAATGCTGAATGCATATATACGGGCTAAGTTGGTGTGATTACAGACCTTAAACTTGAGAATGAGAAGTTAGATTAGGCAGGGTGGACTTCTGCCTGTTTGTGCGTTGATAAGTGGGATCTAGGAATACTTTCATAGAACTGAAATGAGAATCAAATAGATATACATTATATATATATACATCGTCTTTTGAAATCTAATATGACGAATTAACGATTAGAGATTTGTATGAAGATTAAAAGAATAAGGGCATTATATTCACGCCTTACTTCAGATTATAGCAAGAACAAATTGTATACAAATTTAGATTAACATAATGATGCATTCGAAAAATATTTGCAATGTGTGCCGTTTTGTGTATGAACTTGAAGTGTAGTCCATCCGGAATTACCATTTGAGCGGATGATGCAATGTGTGCAGTTTAAGTTTTGTGTATGAACCTGAAGTGTATAGTCCATTCGTTATTACCATTTGAGTTGATGGATTGGGGTAGGTTTATTTCGGATGTTGATTTAAGCTTGACGCCGAACACTGAGGACACCCATCACCTAGTCGAAGATAAAAGGAAGAAATGATGATGAGATGAAAGATGATATCGTTGTCTTGGCTCAATGGTGAAATAAATGAGATAATTTTGGCAACAATTACTTGCAGCGTGCTGGTTGAGTGATTGCGGCTTATACGAGGGTCGATGGAAGAACCTCTCAACTCATTATGATTAGGGGGGGGGGGGTGGGGAAGACATTTTAAAGTCACCTCGCCTGCATGTCATATAATGAATGCTCTGATACGAACTTCCAACGATTACACAATACTGTATGAAGCTTTAACAATGGTGCATGTGTTTGTTTGAAACTTCGGTACAGAAGCTTAAATATTGATCTGTTGTGACATTATGATAATCTTAATTCGAGGTTTGATTTTCACGACATCCTATCCCTCTTTCCACGACCAAGAAAATTTCCTTTTTAAACTATCAATTATCATTTAGGAACAGCTGAATAGTTGTAAGTAGGCAGTAATATAAAAAACTCTTATGGATCACTGCTGCAAGAATATAATTAGCCTCATTCGTGACTGTATGTCTATTAATTGAATTACTAGCCGACACATTGCAGTCATTCATGTTCAAAGTTGATCGATCACTCCTTGGTTCATTTCGATCTCGTATCCCGGCGGTCTACATTTATCGTAACCTCGATGGCATCACACCGACTCGTAATTGGAAGAAAATAATGACATTTCGTCGATCAAAATATGACTTCCTATCTCAAGCGTTCATTAATGGCAAACATTGAGTCATTGAGAGAACCTTCAAGCCATTGCTATCATGGCTGATGGCGTATAGGTACGGAGGGGAGGCACGGGGGTCACCCCCACCCCCGCGCCATCGAATAGACGGAAATTTGTGTTTTTTGAAGGAGAACAAGAGCAACGGGGAGAAAAAGGGAAGAACATGAAAACGAAACACTACGATAATCTTTCATACCTTCCTCCTATTTGAAGAAATTGAATTCATATTTCTAGCATCTAATAAAACCGCCATGCCCCCTCCCCATGTCTGAACTCACGCTATACGCCACTGATCATGGCCATGCAAGCCATACTGTCTCATGTTGCTATCTGTAACTTTGAATTGATCAAGGGTTACCGGTAATTTTCAGTTTGAAGGAGATGAATTATTGGAAATTAAACTTGACATGCTAAATGGGGTGTGAATCATGGGACTAAGTTCCTATAGTACGTCGTGGGTTATAGTTAAATACTAACTAGTCCATTTCCGGGAATACGCATTTTATTATTCTGTTGCCATTTTGTTCTCTTCAGTATGGATTTATTGGAATATTTCTAAAGCCAAACTAGACCAATAAGGAAATAATGTCAGATGTTTTGTATTTTCCTATTTTCAGGAAGTATACCCGTACTTCAATCTCTTCCACTATGGAATGCCCGCTTAAAAGCATTTATAATAACCCTCTGTTTCGACATCGTATCGTAATATCGATTGTTGGTCTGTTTTCATGTACGACGACTGGTATTATTGTTTATTTTTGTAATTATCATTTTCAGGAAAAACAGAAACATTAACGATACATCCCCCTTACCTCACAAGACCATAACGCTGCTTTCATATGGGTTTATATCATGTCTATGTTTTCTCCTAACTTCAAGATTGAGAATGAGTGAAGAATAAGAGTGATGGTGTAATATCGGAGGGTTGGACACTCTTTCCATCACTGTCATGATCCCAGTAGGGTTTCAATACTCCCCATCGCTACAGGCACGCTCACTAATGACCATTCGCCCCAATAACATGGAGATAACCCACCAACAAGAAAGAGAACTATATCAAACTGGATCACCAAGTCGTGACTTATTGGCCTAGTTCTATATTACAGTATTTGACAATTACTTATTCCACGGTTTTATTACCCTTTGATATAATCTTATAAGCAGCTACAATGTTGTATGAATAGAGTGAGAGATTAAGATTGGCTATCATGGATTATACTGATATCACTTGTTGTCTAACATGAGGTGATTTGAAATATTACATACAAACAAGCCTAGTGAACTTCCATGAATACCCAAATTAGCCATTGTGTATTATTATCGTTATGTTCTAGTAGTTTTTAACTCGATTTGCTACGGATAAATTCAGTAATTAACTAAAACCTGATCCAAATCTAAATACCACCAATACAAAGAGAAATGTTTGTAGGATATGGATTATAGGATTAAACCATGCAAAAAACACACACCCATAAGTAATATCATGGTTTCATATGAGAGCAACAGATGAACTATACAGACTACTATTAATACAAATCCATCATTAATCATACCATACAACAAGAGAACTATTCCTTTTAACTACCGCTTAAAGTAACCTTCATAAGAACCAAATCCAACAAACTAAGTACAAATACCTCATGAAAAGTACCTATCGACACGTGATGAAAATTATTTATATGTTGCAATGATGTAACAATGGGTTTGATAAATCACACGGAATGATGATTGAATACCCTGATAAGGTCATGGTCGATACATTAATCGTTTGATCGCCCACAAAGCCAGCCATAGTTTCATCATCAACAAGGGGATCAAGAAGGATCATCTGGATTTTGACGATGAGTAGAGAGTAAAATGCTAGAATCATTGCTGAGAAAAAGTCAACCGCGAAATATTCAAATATCGATTGGGAATTAAATCCATTGACTTATCCCGCGTCATGCTCGTTGAAACATCGGTTGGTATTTTGTTAGAAATAACTTCATTCATGCATATTTTGTACCATGATCGTTTTCTTTTAGCATGATATAAACAAGGTAGAACGCTTCTTTCAAGCGTATTTTTAAAGTTTCCTGATTATCTTTTTCAACAATACTGATAACATCGAATAAAAATTTAAATAAATTTATTTCGATTTGCAACGAGTGTTTTTTTTTTATGTTGCTATGATAGACAAGCTTACGTTCATCACGATGGACTTTCGTTAAAAATTCTATGTAATATGTTCCAATATGAATGAAGTAAAAAAAAAAAGAAAAAAAAAAAAGAGAAAGAACAAAAACAAGATAGGTGTGAATCCATCTTCAGAATGGAGGAGGGAGTGAAAGCATAAACACTCCGTACGATTTATAACATAATAGATGGGGAAACTGTTTCTTTAAACATTACATTCTGTGAAATGAACTTTACCATTTTGTGCATATAGCATTGGGATATCATAAAAGGTCTGTATACATACAAGCAGATATAAGATATGATAGGTTTTACATCCAAGCTAAGGGAATTATTCATAGCGCTCGCCAGAATCCGAATAATCCGACATAGATTCAGAATTGAGCCAATATCCGGCTGCTTGCGTAACCGATCCATGCTTTGAAATCATGTCATTTGTACTTGATTAAGTTCATTATTTTATTCTATGGAAAGGAGCGAGAATTCTAATTTAGGAGGTTGTAGATGATATCGAATATAATTTCCCCTCTATTGCACAAAGATAAGATAATTATTACATATGCATAATGGCTGTAACAAAAGCAAAAGTTCTTAATACACACTGTCAATGTTCAATGAAGTTTATAATGTCAATATAAATTCATATAACTGTAATGGCAAGCCGATAAGCAGATAAGCATGATAAGATTATAAAATTGAAGAAAAAATACAATGACAGTGTCATTCTTATCTATCAAAAGTGCCCTTTTCCAACATGAATTCCCGGGTAGCCAATAGTCAGTGCTCTGACAAATATTTTAATGACGTCATCAAGATGTAGAACCTTTGAGGATTATGGATATGGATTAGGTATATTTCAGATGAAGATCATCAGGTGACTAAAATAGGTCAGGTGATATCAGAGTTCAAGCAAGGGGCAATGAGTTCATGTCGTGATGTAACAGCGGGGATAGATTTACTATGAAGTTGAAAGAATAGGAACAGATGGCCCATAATTTTAAAGGTAATTTCCGTTTTATACGTGAAATTATAACTTCAAATTTGTAGATGATATGTATAAATTAATAATAATCATTTGGCTTGAAACTTTCAAGATCTCAAATAATTTGTTTAAAGTCGAAAACAAATAAATGGTGATTTTTTGATCACTCCTGAGTACTCCTCTATGAACGCATGAATTTGGAATGAAAAGATTGTCCAATTCTGCCACAAACATTTTCACTCATAATCTAACCATTCTTTGCGTAATGGTTGCTTTATCACATTACACTTTCAACTTTTATTACTAGTATTTCAATCATGTTTCGTAATTAATAATTCTTTGAATAATCATTTGTAATGTAACTTCTTTTCTGTAAAGGTTTTCTGAAAAAGGTATATTTCTTAGGGATAAGTACATGTTGTTGATTCAGTTCACTACATAAAGTCTAAGATATTTCTAGGGCAGAATGTCAAAAAATGACAGGTTATAGGAAGAAGCCTATATTACAGGCATAATTTTTTTCTGTCATCCTTTTAGAAAATAAATAAAAGATAATTATAGAAATATATAATTGAAAGATACTGATGATGCGCATCTGTGAGAACAAAGCATTAACTAGTCTAATTATGGGTTATTTCTGGGTCAGTTCGATAGCATGTCCTCATTTCCCTTGGTGTAAACCTTCTCTTGTTTTCTTTGCCATAGCGTCCACCTTGAATTATTAAAATAGCCACTCGTCAATAATTCACCGACCGCCTGTGATGTAGGTGTCGGTGTGATATAGTAGAACCGGTGGGGGGGGGGGGGGGGGGGGGGGGGGGGTCTGAAAAGAAAAATAGTGAAAACAGGTAGTGAAGGCAAAATTTCTTTTAAGAAATATATCAATACATTTATTGTCGTTCAAGCCTCATTGCGCCCGTTATAATTTTGCATGAAGAGTGTGAGTAACCGTCTGGTCGAAAATATTAGTGGGCGAGTCCAATCCGACATGTCCGAAGAGAATAATGCTGACAGAAATTTTAGTATCAATCAGTATGATGTGTAGTCTTCTCTTAACACTCTCCACCTATACTATCTATCCTTTCTTTAGTTCTCTCTCTCTCTCTCTTTCTCTCTCCCTATCCCTTCCTTCCTATTCCTTCCTTCTTACTTCTTGCCATAATCATCATAATAAGTATACACAAAGATACTCCACGCGTATTCTGTTCTGACATGGTCTAATGCGGCAGTATTTCATCATGAATTGGCGCCATGTATATAACCACGGTCAATCGTAGATGACCGATGAGAACTGACCACACAAATCAAACTTTTAGATGGACAGAGAGAACAAATATTAGTCAAACGTGCCTACATCACTTCATCTCAACTAGTATTTCCATTTCTCTGTTGACGAGGGTTGTCTTTTCAGTGAACGAAAGAGTAGAATATAGGTCCAATGTTATAGATCATGCAGAGATCAAGAACAATTTACAATTTCTTTGCAGACAAGGAAATGAAAGGGAACAGATAACACTTGTTAAATGGGAAAATTCGTCAAAATGATCATTATTTTGCGTAATATCTCGAAAGATATCATGATTCCCCAATTCCCCAGCACATGAAAAGATTAACATATACATATTATCTGGAATCGAAACTATTTTCTAAAGTCTATATGCATGCTTATGTTTGCAAATATGTTTCTTTCTGTTGGATGTAGTATGTTCATGTTGTTGTATGTTTGTTTGTTTGTAGATACTCTATGAACATTAAAACTCTGTGAATGCAGTATATGCTGGTTGCAAATGATAAGCTTGTCATCATTGTTTGCTCATAAAGGAAAAACAACATGGTGAACTTTCCTTTTCTCTTTCATATTTCTTGGTCATCTTCTCACCCATCTGGTCGGTAAATATACACTCTGAAATTCACCTTTAAATGTAAAAACAAAACAAAGAACCAACGAACATGCGACCTCGTCGTTATGTGATCAATACAGAAAGTGCGTGCATGGAACGCAATTCATGGAATTTATGATCATAGCAATTCCCGCCTCTCCCTCTTCTCTCATAATGAACTCTCAAAACTATTCGGGATCGAGTAATATCGTGAATAACAACCACCAAGGTCACAGTAATTGGAAAATGCAGTAGAATTTTGTGATCCTGAATGAAAATTATAAAACAAATAGATCGGATATTACACGTAGAAATGTCCTCACACACGTCGTATAACCCACATATTTTTTTTTATCAATTCAAGTTCCTTCAGGTCGGTCAAGGTTTTCACTATACGTTCGTTATTGAGCTAATTAATACGATGGATATCAACTTATACCGACCAAGGCTACAATTTCTACCTTATATTAACTGTCATAAATGCACCTACCCAGCAATGACGAGGTAATTCCAAAGTTTCTAAACCAAATATGACTGATTTTTATGTATAAAATATTGATGCAAAGTAGTCTGTCACTAGCAGGTACATGATTTGGTGATAAGTACATTGTACAGTAAGTGCGCGTCACACGGGTCGCCAAACGCACAAAATACCAAAACAATTCCAACCGAGCGTGCAACGGAACGCCAATAGAACATTTTTTTAAATGTAAGCCTTGAGAAAACTACTTTTGCAGTGAACTATGTTTTTCCATCGATGTAGAATTTAGTAGTATTACTGCGATTGTCTCGCTCTTTCATTTGGTTAACTATGGGTCAAGGTTAATACCTTTTGACTGAAGTCACACGTAATATCATTAAATAGAAGATCACCTCATCCATTCTGCTTTCCATTGTGAAAGGCAGGTGAACATAGTAGTACTCTTCTTTAATTCACTTCAGCTTTTAAATCAGTTCTATCATGTCCGTGCAGTTTTGAAATATGCTACCTCTCATACTAACACATATACACAAAAATCACATTACAAATGGCGTTACCTAGAAAAGATCAAATAAATGACAGATTTAATTGGATCGTTGTCCAGTCATGTAGTCTTACATGGAGGTCACAGTCGTTTTAGAATTTGATTTTGTTGTTAATCGAATCGATGATTTGTATTCATAATGCAAGACCAACATTAAATCATGGGTTTTATTTTAGTAATGCTGACAGTTAAATGCATATAATGAACGTCATCGTGATTAAAATCGAAATACGACCGTCATAATTATGTAAGTTTCTGGAATAATTATCCACTCTGAAAACATCAATATAAACAAATTCACTTAAATAATAAGGTAAATGGAATGGAGTAGCAGTTGAATGGCTTTTTGTACAGACAAGAATCAAACTTTTACCATCAGAATTCTTTACAAAATATCGTTAATCGGGTTTTACGGATTTGATTTACCATGTTTACGAATGTAAAACCAAAAAAGTAACTTCCCCTTAATCGAAATGGCGTAACTTTTTAACGAAAAGGTTTTGAGCAAATAACTTAGCACGAGTGTTCTTACACTTATTGACTAACTTTTCTGTGAAAATGAGATTGATCCATTGAGACATGCATGAGTGAGCAAACATTAAAGGCAAAATTGTCACTTTTCAAAAGTCACAAGGGTCATTTTGTGGATTCTGTGAAACGAGATTTTAGCGAATTTTCTTGTGCATATTTATGTGTTGTTGTTTATCATCCATCGCCTGACCCCCTCATACCTATCCAGACAATTTTCTCATTATTATGGTTGGGTGAGCACAATTTTAAAAAAATTCAACCCCCCTGAATTTGAAATTGCAAAATCCATTCAGCTTATTGAAGAAGAAAAAACTCCAGATATTTTTACAAAAATGTGTCATCACATGTTATGTGATCATAAAAGGTTGTCATCGTGTCATGGTTGAGTGAGCACACTTTAAATTCGTGCAAGAAATGCTAAAATGTACCGTTAATACAGCATAAAAATGACCCCTGTGACTTTTGAAAAGTGACATTTTTGCCTTTAATGTTTGCCCACTTATGCATGATTCGATGGATCAATCTCATTTTTACAGGGAAGTTAGTCAATAAGTGTAAGAACACTCTTGCCAAGTTATTTTGCTCACAACCTTTTCGTTAAGAAGTTAAGACCATTTGATTAAGGGGGAGTTACTTTTTTGTTGTGTTTATTTAGTTTAACATTTTGTACCTTTATACCATTCATTATTTTGTGGTATACTCTTCAAAGCGAGGTTTAATAAGACTATCGCACTATCCTGTAGAGATTTGACAGCCTATACGATAAAACAACATGCCGCACCTTTCACATTGCTGTAAACCGAAGGATAAAACTTGTCGATGAGTGCAATAGTATGGGCCTATATTTAATTACACGCCAATCTGTCCGAATCTACGTTTTATCTTAGATTTGGTAGGCGATGTCGTTTTAGTTTTTAAAATGTATTTGGTTTACATCATGATGAAGAAAGTATTTTGCCAAATGTTAGACATGATGGTATATGTATCTATATCCCTTAATCAATTACCATTACCATTCTGCGAATAAAAAGCAACATGCAAATGCACTATGATCATTATGGACACGCGAAGAAGGAAGGTCAAGTAGAGTTTAGCTTTACTTAAATGTCACCAGGTTTTAGAGTCTTTATTCGGAGCAGCACTATTATAGTGATCAGTCAGAGTATTTTGGTTTCCATTTACGTCCCTTTTCTTCTTGAGGCTTTCTTGGAGAAGTCTGGCAATAATTTAGCTTGAGAGTAAGCGTGGGTGAAATATAGAGCAAAGCAGACGGATATCAACAGGAAGGGAATATAAAACAAAAGAGAGAGGGTGAGTTGGGGATTTTATGGGCATGAGAAAGGAATGAGAGAGGGAAGGAGGGAAAGTGAAATGGATAGATGGAAAGAGAGAGAGAGAGAGAGAGGAGAGGGAGGGGGGGGGGTTTCAATATATAGGAGAAAGATATATATGTAGGAAGTATATATAGAGAGATAGAAATGGGGGTAGTATTATCAATGACCAGTGCTGAGTTGTAACGAATGAAGCCTATTATGACTATGTTGTTCTTGATTTTGTACTTAAAACATAATCTAAAGTCAAAATCGTTAAGTGTAAGAACTCCTTTTTATTCATGGGTGCTATTTTTTATTTTTCTATTAAAAGTGATATTTTTAATGTATTTCTTTCCTTTCTCACCACAGATCTCTCAATTTTTTAGATATTTTGTAAAGTAAAACAAAGGTGAATCGTTGCCAACTACACACACGTAATATCACAATGGTAAAGTACCATCATATTACCTGTATTTGTGTTTCAAGACAGTCGCTCAGTCAAAGTTGACGTTATCATGGTTATGGTCGTAATTTTCCGCCCTTATATTCATTTTTGTAGGGTATTTATGGCTTTGCACTGATTAGATAACATCAGCAACTCATTATGCACACTATATATTTCTACCGGTCAGTGGATAGCTCGACAATGTGCCATGACATCACCATTTCAATTAAAATGGCGTCCAATAATTATGGGGATATCTGGCGAGGAAGAGCCAACTTTGAAATTACATTTCTCCAA
>CM046832.1:4619016-4654016 GCA_025618425.1 Heliocidaris tuberculata
GGTGTTGTAATTTACTTGACATCCATATTATTATGGTAATCAGGTGTGATTTGTATATATAGATCTCTGAATATACTATTATAAAACTGAACTGAAATCTAGATGAAATGATTTTGAATAGTCATTGATTACTTCTATTACAACTACAGCAACAATTGTAATTCAACATTGCCACATTAATTTGAACTGAATTGTATGTTTTCTTCTTTCCTTTTGTCCCTTACTGATCACATTGTCTTTTCACAATTTCTCTTTTTCCCTATTTCTCTCCCTTTCTTTCTCTCTTTATCTGTCACTCATCCTTTTCCCTTCCATTTCTTGTGTCATGAAGAAAAAGATTTTCTAAGAAGATTCTTTTGAGTCATTTTATCAAAGCTGATATATGATTATTATTACCATTATATTGTGACCAGTACTACTTTTTAATAACAGGTAATCTTTTAGAAGTTGTTGTTTTTGCTAGGGGAGTTCCTGCCATGACTGGAATAAAAGAGAATGGTGAAAAGAACCATTTTATGAAATATTATTATTAAGTATTAAGTATTTGGCATCCCCTATGCCTGGGAGGGGGAAAGCGAATTGAATCACTGTTACCCTTAGGTCTCTCCTCCCAATAAAATTGATTGGGATGTGCAGGTGTGCTACTTCACCAAGGTTTCTCTCTATTATTCTTTGAATAGTGCAGTGGATTCTTAATGTGCAAAGGTGGTGACTCTCCTCTACAAGGGGCCTCCATGTAACATCCTATCTGAGGGATAGAGTGTTTCCCACTGTAACATAGCCTGCATCTATGAAACAAGGGAGAGGCACGTTAACACACAATGCAGGCTTCAGTCATATACCCGGGGTGGATTTGAACCCACAATCTTTGGTTTTGACAGGCAGACGCTTCACCGACTGAGCCAACTCGCCTCCTGATACATAATTAATGATGTTTAAACATACCAGAGAACCACATAAGTTTCTGACACTTTCTTTGATTTGTATTGCTTAATATTTTATATGAAGGGAAAATGATGACCTATGTGCAATTTTGAATGATATCAAAAGTGTGTAGGGATGCCTGTAAAGCAATATGGATTAAAATCAGAATTCCTACATGAAGCCCATATTAGCCAATAAGAAGAATGTAGTGGGGTAAAATTTGTGATGCACCAAGCAGAAAGACACAAAAACTAATTTTGTTTTTATTGATTTTATAATTTTGTAATGAAAGTATTACAAAATGATAAAGAGAAGCCACTATCACTGTTAATAATAGATGTACAGACTCCTATGCATTGAGAATAAAATGTAGTCCCCAACATTTCAAACACCTCAAAACTTCTTTAAAAATCTATCTGCTGGCTGTGCATCTGTTCATGCTCTGCTGCCAGACACAACAAATTTTCCTTCCTTTCAGTTTTTGAGCAATAGCTATAAATATTAACTATGAAGAATTATATATCAGATGAAGGTTTGACATAGAATCAATGAGTAAATGTTAATGCTGTTATAAAAAAGTAATTTCTTCATCAAAGCAAATTTGCCTGCACTTGTTGATGCCAACTTTAATCTTGTATTTCATTGACTTGCCAACATTCCATTTATTAAGAGTAGTTTCAGTTTCCCTTCTCTATTGTATCATCCAGTCATGATAAGAATATATGATGAGAGATAACAGAACATCTGTAGTAACAACTTTCACTGTTTTTTAAAAACTGGAATTAAATTACTTTTGGAAGAGGAAATTAATCATATTAACATTCTTTAGGAACATGGAAAAGATTTTATATGTATATAGTCAGAAAGGTAACATTTATGCTGACTATTTATGAATAATTTTATTGAAAATTAGTAATGTACATATTTGTGTGAATGGAAAATAATAATACAAGCTTGGTGCCCAGTTTCAAAAAAGAAAATGCAGGCTTGCAATGATCAATATGTTATGTAATTTGAGAAATATAACTAAGTTACTTTGATGGAATTTCATGTTTGACCATTTTTTGTATAAGCAAGGTTTTTTTCACTATTTGGAATTTAATACAATAAGTAAATTGAATTGAACTTATGTTATCATTTGTTCTTTTGTTTAGTAATAAAGATGATGGTAGAGGTGATGAGGTTGGCAGGATATAATTTATTTGCTGAGATGTAATGGCAATGTGGGTGATAGTAATATGAAATGAGAGTAAGAATACTGATGATAGTGTTGGTTGTTTGTTATGGAGGTAGGGAATGATGGATGGTGATAAAGATGATGGTGATAATGATGAAGATCATGTTGATGATAATGGTGATGATGATATATGTGGATGGTGATAATGGTGATGATGATGCTGCTGCTGATGATAGTGACTTACTGACTTGATATATGTGGATGGTGATGGTGATGATGATGGTGTTGTGATGAAGAAAGTGATGATGATGATGCTGATGATGAAGTGACTGTGATGATATAGTGGATGGTGATGATGCTGATGGTGAAAGTGACTATGATGATATATGTGGATGGTGATGACAATGGTGGTGGTGGTGATGATGATGATGCTGATGATGAAAGTGACTGTGATGATATATGTGGATGGGTGATATTGCTGATGGTGAAAATGACAAAATGACTATGATGATATGTGGATGGTGATGATAATGGTGATGATGCTGATGAATCTGATGATAGTGATGATGATGATGATGAAGATGATAATGGTGTTAATGGTGATTGTGGTTGAAGGTTGGGTGAAACTTTTTTTTGAGTTGATAATAAAGTATTGCAGTAAATAGGAAAGTTGATGTTAATTATGGCAATGGGATTATTATAGAGATGGTGTCATGGATGTATGACATTTGCTCCTGCGACATTTGCTCCTGCGACATTTGCTCCGTCGACATTTGCTCCGCGACAGCGACAATTGCTCCGCGACAACTGCTCCGTCGTTAAAAATGAATATATGCGACAATTGCTCCGCTGACATTTGCTCCAAAAAATCGATTATTGCTCCGTCGATAAAAATGAATATGCGACAATTGCTCCGCGACAGTAAATTCGGTAGATAGAAATAAATATGCGACATTTGCTCCTCGACAATTGCTCCGCGACAATAAACTCGGTAGATAGAAATGAATATGCGACATTTGCTCCTCGACAATTGCTCCGCCGACATTAGCTCCGTCGAAATACATGTATGTCGAGACAATTACTACCGTACCTCTAACTGCTTATCCCAGGAAAGTACAATGAAAGTGGCGTAGATCCATTTCGAGGAGTTGGTGGGGAGATGAACGTTTGGAGGGAGACAATTTTGGAGGATTGATGACACCGGCGTATAAATCCGTTTCGAGGAGTGGGGGTGGGGAATGAACGAAATATTTTGCCGAAATTTCTTGCTCACATTTGAGTATACACACCCCTCACCCCACACACCCCGACACATTTTTAAATTTTATTTAGCAAGCAAGTGAAGCGACCGAGGCGAGCGAGCCCCAAATTACCATCTCTTGCTTTAAACGAAGTCTTATTTTGTGGTCAAAATACACCCTGGATTTTTAAATGGTATATTTGGTCACCTCACTGCCAAATATTATATACTTCGCTGTTGCAAATGTTTGCTGTCCAAAACCACCCTGTTTCTAAACATTACGAGCAAGCGAAGCGAGCAAGGAAACACACTCTTTTGGTGATAAAGTATCATTTCGTCATCAAAATTCATCACAGACCTATAACCTTTATAAAATGATTATATTCGTCCACCCCCCCCCCCCTTGCATGCCCAATTCGAAAAATATATCCAAAATACACTAAATGATTTATAATGTACACCGTTACTTGCAGAATTCGAGGATATGCTATATAGTCGGACACCTGCAAAAATATTATGATATGCAGGCATCGAAAACGTCTTGTTTCTAGATTTTATATAAGCGGGCAAAAATTGATTTATTTTTTAAAAATATTAAGAACAGGTTTAGTGCATTGTACGATCCGTTCTCGTGATTTTAGTAACGTACATTTATCGGCATCTTCAGTTCACACAGAGAGTATGATCAGGGTGTGATGATAGGAATAGGCTAATGGTCACAGGCGGTTATCTCCGATAGAGAGACTAGATGCAAACCTATTCCCTTTCTTAAGAATATTAATATAACCGGCATTGGTTAAGATAGTGAAATCAAGCGAGCGAAGCCAGCGACGCTTTAAATTAAATTCTATTAAATTTAATTTAATTCAGCTTTATTCAATTCCATACATAAAACAGTATCGTTAACATGCAAGAAATATAATATAGTATAGTGTGCTTAGACATAGTCATTAAAATTGCATGCAATTATTGAAACATTAAAATACTGATAATAAATATAGGAATTTGGTTGCTCTGTAAAAGCCCTTGTGGGTTTGTCTTGGCAGCCACTTTCAGGTTTTCCCTTCATTTTCATTCCTCTTTTCCCTTTCTCTTTTCCTCTCTTTTACATTATTATTTCTTCTTTAAAAAGTGGGGGTATTTTGTACATGCCACCCCCTTCTTCATCCTCTACAAGCGATTATTATTAAAATGTCTTTATGGCTAGACAGGGGCGAATCGGGGGGGGGGGGGGCTCAGACAATCAGCCCAGGGCACCCCCCCCCCCCCCCCCCACCCCGCAAAAAAATGAAGACGGTGAGTGTACAATATATTTTGATCTAGTCCTTTAACCTTTAGTGTGCACATTTTTTCTTTGCATTTAGATGTTTTCAAAGAATCCATTTTCGGGGCCGGGGGGGGGGGGGTGAGGTGTTTTGCCCGAAAGCATACCTATTTGCCCGAAAATGACAGTTTTTTGTCCAATTATCACACTTTTTTAATTTGAAAGTCTCCCACAGCCCCCTGCATGGGTCGTAGCCTATGTTTCTTTGTACCCTGTAATAGTTTTCGCTTTACAAATAACCGTAAGACAAGCATATTCAGACAGATGTCACAAAAAAGTGTCATGACTAGAAGATAGAATGGCTATACATAGAAATAAATGTTCACCATTATTTACTCAGTTGTGCTAAAAATGTCCAAGATAAAGAAAAGAGAGAGAGAGAGAGGGGGGGGGGAAGTAAAAATCAGAAAGGAAGTGGTAGGAAAAAAAATCTTTGAAAAAGATTTATTGCCAAATCCCAAAACACCAACAACAGCTATTGTTCTGAATTTGTTGTGTTCGCTTTTGATGAGGACTTTATATAAGGTTGTCGTTGGAGCAATTGTCACATAAGATTTTACCGCCGGACCAAATGTCGGCGGAGCAATTGTCGAGGAGCAAATGTCGCATATTCATTTCTATCTACCGAGTTTATTGTCGCGGAGCAATTGTCGCAGGAGCAATTGTCGGCGGAGCAATTGTCGCATATATTTATTTTTATCGACGGAGCAGTTGTCGCGGAGCAATTGTCGCTCGATCGGAGCAATTGTCGCAGGAGCAATTGTCGTATTTTTAGGAGCATTTGTCGCAGGAGCAATTGTCGCCGGAGCAAATGTCGGTTCCCCGGTGTCATTCGTAGTAACTGTTATCAGGGTGATGATGTGCTGCTGATTGTGTAGATCAATCAAGGGTAGTGTTTGGAAATCAGGATG
This sequence comes from Heliocidaris tuberculata, assembly GCA_025618425.1. Classification (NCBI taxonomy): domain Eukaryota; kingdom Metazoa; phylum Echinodermata; class Echinoidea; order Camarodonta; family Echinometridae; genus Heliocidaris; species Heliocidaris tuberculata. The sequence goes on from CM046832.1 coordinate 4,624,593, forward strand.
GAACGCAGGGCATCTGTTTGGAGCAAGAAGGGCGTTAACTGTATAAATGATGGGACTTAACGACCTTCTGGCTCCAACAGACGAGGTAGTCTCCTAGAATGGAAGAAGTGATTGTGATTATGCAGATCATGACGCGGACGTAAGATGGCGCTACAGCTGTCGGGTGAGAGATGAGATTGATAAGGCCTTTCTCACTGGCCTCACTACAGGCGGCACCAGTTCGTGTTCAAGATTTTCTCTTCTTTTTTTTGTGGAGAAAGTGACCGCCCCTGTTGTGACACAATCCAAAAGTTTCTTAAAACCGTTGGGTAAGCTTACAAAACTAAAAGTGTATTTCACAGAGTATAACGTGGTACTTTCATGGAAGTACTCTTTAGTATAAGGCATTATAATCATGAAATATTAAAGGTGAAAAATTTACAATACTGGAATGTATTTTAATTTCAAAGGGCGCATTTCGTAGTTTAAAATGAGACTCTATAAGCATAAGGAATTGGAGAGGTATTTCAAAGCGTCAGTCTTACAGAAAACTAAAATGTTAATTTTAGATGGATAAGAGCCCTGCTACGATATCCAAATGCGCTCTAAACGTGAAGCGGGTACTTTTTTATGCCTCCGCGGCGCCCACAGAAGGTGGTGCCGGAAGCATTATGTTTTCGGGTTGTCCGTTCGTCCGTCCGTCCGTCCGTCCGTCCGTCCCGCTTTCTCGTTAACGCGATAAGGAAACAAAAGGGAAGTGTAAAAAAAAACCCCAAAACAACAACAAAAAACACCAGTATTTTACTTTAAAATATGTATAGGTGTAAATAAAAATGATTTAAAAATACAAAAATAGAAGCTCTATGACGGTACTCTTTAAAAATCCAAAAGGACAATGTTAATCTAGTTCAAACGGTAACCTTAAAAAGTTTAAAGTTTTAAAATTCTTTGTTGTTGTTGTTGTTGTTGCTTTTGTTGAAAGAAACCTGTGTTCTGAGATAGTATTACATATTGCGCTATCTTGTGGCGAAATATTATCATGTGAACACGAGTTCTAGTCCTAGCAGATTAGAAAGGAATATAGATATGTTGGGACAAACCAAATAGTTTAATTTATATTATGCTGCTTAGTGCTTCATGTTACTTCCTACGTCTGTGTTAATCATTTTTCGTTGTTCTTCTAGTTGATATCTTCTTCTTTATGTAGATGACTCTCGTTATTGTCCTGTAACCATTCTAAACGGATTCTGAGTTTTGATACCAATATTGATTTAAGTGCTGATTTTTTTTTCTTGTTTGTTTGTTGTTGTTGTTGTTTTTTTTTACTATTTTTTATGTGTGAGGTATGCTTTAATTCGTATTCCTTCACCTCAGTTTTCATTGACCTTTGTTTCGGGGAGGGGGGGGGGGGGTGGGATAGACAGACCAGTAAGATGCTATATGTATTTCAGCAATGGAACCATTGGTAGTCGATTGGGGGCCATTTTGAGGGAGCTGGCGTGGATGGTGGAACCTATTTACAAATACATAATCAATAAAGCAAAGAAGAAAAAGAGAGAGAGAGGGGGGGGGGGGAGGAAGCGGGGTGGTGTCTTTAACTTTAAGTCAACCAAGTGAAATCATGGAGATACAAATGGTACTGTAGTCCGTGGTAAAATGGAAAAGAATAGTAGAAGAAATCAAAAGACGTTCTTTTGAAAAGGTGGTGTTCAAAATCAGTCAGTGCTGTTCAAGAATCGTCTGTCTACTGAGGCGAACTAGCGGAAATCTATTTTTAAAAACCTAACCTTGGTATGATTGAATGGACTAGGGTTTGATGCCAATAATTTGTGAAATTGATGAAAGGTTGGAGTCAAGAAAGTGTGTGGTTTTATATTCGCTATCTACTCGCCTTGAAACAGTCAACTCTTAGAGCTATATAGGAATTCTCAACATTGCCATTTCATTTTTTCTCAGTAGGAGAAGATGGAATATTTCCTTCATTCCCCCATGGAAAGAGAGACAGGCAGAGAGAGAGAGAGATAAAAATAGGAGTAGTTTCCACAATTTTATTTCAATATAAATCTTTCACTTCAAAACCATGATTTAATAAGATAAAGTAAGAACATCCAGGCCTACACAAAAATCTACCAGTTGGTAGGTTTAAAATATGGAATATTAAATCATTGTTTAATGAAAAAGTTCAGAATATTTAGGCCAACGCAAAAATTACATACAACTGTGTAGATCTAAACGAAATATAGAATTTTAACGCGGCATAAAACCACTGCACTCTTGGAGATTAATATTTTTTCTTTTTTTTCCTCTCTTTTTTTTCCATTCATATTAGCAAGTAAAATTCACCAAGGTGACATACAAGGTATTCATAACAAATATTGTCTCGCGTGAATGAATCAAAAAGAAACCTGCACCCTTCTACACAGTTATATTCAAATCAAATTCTTTGCTTTTGTCGATATTTGAATAGTCCCACACGCAAGGATGCATGCATTGTCCGTTAGTTTATGGTCTTTGTTTGTGTGTGGTTTATTTAACAAAGCTCATGCATGAACGCGGGAATCCGTGTGATGAAAATCAAGTAGAAATAGAACGGTTGTAAATTATGTTTGCATTTTTTCATCGTGACGTCTATGTAACAAGAATCGAATAAACACGAGTGAATAGTATTTTTGCTTTATGTCACATAATATATATATACCGGCTAGCGTTAGTTAGCTCCGACAGTATGGCGTCGCTAAAGTACTGGGCGTATATCTTGTCGAACAAAAAACATTTAAGAGTTAAGCTACCACAGATAGTTTCGTTTACATGCTAAAGCACAATTATTGCAGTCTATGACAATAAATAACTATATCTAACAAAATATTAATCCCCAGTATAATAGAAATGGAACCGGGGGGGGGGGGGTCACATTTTTAGCGGTAAATTCCTCAGTCAAAACCATGTCTAGGCTCTATGATTTAAGCCTTAAATACGTACAATAATTCAGATGTATTAAAGTTAATTTTCAAAATATAGTCTTAAAGTATCTATTCATAAAAGACTTATTAAAAATTTGACTTCAAAACTTTTCCAGAATCACAAATACAGTCATGTAAATGTTATTGTTATAATTTTATTTATGGCAGATTACTCTACATCCGTTCATGAAATTAATCCAGATGCCCGCCTATGAAAATGAGTTGATTTGTTTGTTTTTTTGGAAACAACAGTGCAAAGGAAAAAGCTTCATTTGTGTTCGCACCCTTCAAAGAAATAAGATGATGGGATCGAACGTAGTGAATATCTCCTTGGTTCTCTCTATGCACCAAACGTAATCATGGATTATGCATTGTGCGCCAAGGTTCGGCAGCCATTGAATTTAGAGTTAAGAAGCATTCCGCTATGATTATCATTAGCTTATACCCCCATGAGATGACAGTCATTCCATCATTCTCCTTCTTCTTATCCTTTGAAAAGAAATAAGCGGAAAGACAATATGAAGACCTTGAATAATCGCAGCCCTGTAAATGCCGAAAGGAATATTCTCAGCCCACGAAAGCTTGAAAATGGCAAGATCCTATGGGATCAAACTAATCTGAGATGTAGACATTAAAGAGAGGAATGGATTGCCACACTATCAAGCTTTACACGCCAGAGGAGTTCAATGCATCCAGGATTTTTATCTCGGAAAGGTCCACGGATCATTGCAAGACGCGACTGCAGCTTTGCGGATATATGCGCCACACGAATCCCTATGGCATTCCAAAAATATTGTAAGCCCTTCAAAGTTCAAAAAGTACTTATCGCATGCTTATTGCGTGTTTATCAAATCATTGTACCAAAATCACTATGCAAAATATCACACAACGCGTTTCAGACTCATATGCCAGTAATGCCACACCTTGGACACATCGGGATCTCCAAAATTTCCCCATTGAACCTCTTCGGACTGTCTCATGATCCGTATGGTTGTAACATTATGAGAACGCAGTGAAAGCGCCGTTTACATGATTGGACACATGGGGATCTCCATAATTTCCCCATTGGACCTCTTCGGACTTTCTCAGAACCCGTATGGCGCGCAATGTCCGTAGTGAAGACGTAGTAGTCATGGGACATGGGACATTGCAACGTTTTGCAGGTCTACAATAATTTAAAAAGGACCCAGAACAGTGACGAACGAGAAGACAAACTGGCAAACAAATCTAGAAGAAAATCCCTTATTCGAAGTGGGCGTTGCCGGGGTTTTGTTTTTTGTTTGTTTGTTTGCTTGGTTTGGTCGTTTTTTCTTTTATTTACCCTTGTTGAGTTTTCGTTCGTCGAATCTTTAGAAAATCGTCTGCTTGGAAAACTTACATAGAAGATTCAACCACTCTACCAGTTATTCTGGGCAGTGTATTGAGCCCCCCCCCCCCCCCAATAAGAAATAAGAACTAAAAAATGAAAGTGCGCCCATGTCCAAAAGATACAAATTAATGGCATCCATTATAAAATTCTAACAAGTCGAAAACCTTCAATATTTTCCCTAGAACATGGACAAGGAACCTTATATTTCATACTGAGTTTGGAAGCCCCCCTCCCCCTCAACTGAAAAATAAATCAACAATAATCACTAGCATAATCATACTGGTAAAAATGTAATTATGAATCAGACACATCACAAGGAGAAGCATTTCAAAGCTACAATAACATGAATAAAAACGCAATAACCCTCCAGTCTGTTTTTACCAAAACGAGCATCATTTCAAGGTTCTAATATGCAAACTCAGTGTAATTGCTCTCATAGAAATGCATGTCAAAACATAAATAGGATTTTCGCTATTTAGATAATTCACTGAATTTGAAACATCCCTGGGTACGCCATTATTCTATAAGACCTTGCAACAAAATAATGAGGAATCCATTGCCTGGGTACCAATATCTATTCCACGTATATCTTTATCAAACCGCTTTGTTGCTCTCTCTCTCTTTAAACTCTCGGATGAATTTTCATGACGACATTAAGTTTGACGGGACTTCCATTAAAGTACAAGTTAGCAATTTGTTCGTTTATTGCGCAAACCTCTGTTTCTCACCCAACACGTTTCGAATCGCCGCTAGCAAGTTCATAGAGTAAGAAAGAAGGCACGGGAAGCGGACTGTCGCTTGTAATATCAGAGTAAGATAGGTTTGAATAATATGCTGATTGTGAAGCTGCATTGCCGATGGATCGAATACGCTTTGGTAGTGATTGAATGAAAGCACTCACCAAAGTGCTGACGTACTTTTAATGTCAAACCTACCATCAATATTAAGGTGTGATTCCTCATAGCCAACCGGTCAAACGAGAAGAGGAAGAGTGATTTAACGGACAGAGAAAATGACATGAACATCTAAATGATTTGATGATGACAAATAAATGAAAACGGCGAATGCATTCCAAATTCAATTCATTCGGTGCCTTTTTTAATGATCCGCATTGAACATTTGGCAGGCATCTGACATAGAGACGGGAATGGTACACTCAAACCTTTACTCATATGTCTAGTTTGGTGCAAAACAAAGGTGATTTCCATTCCTAACCTTATTTTCGAAAGGGGGATTACGGTCATATTTAAAGTTGAAATACAGTGCTTCCATGATATTTTGGGGTAGCATTTGAAATGTAACAGGTCTCAAGGACCCTTACCAAAATTTAAAAAAAGAAAGAAAAAAAAAAAAAAACCAAACCAAAACCCCATAACCCCATAACCCCAGAAAAAAATACTTAATGCGAACAACATATTTATGGAGAAGAAAGTCTACTAATTTGATGTATACAGATGGAACACAATTTGCAAACAGTGTGAAAAAGAAACCAAAAACAAAAACAAAATGAATCCTTACAATCACGTTGTACCTTGACCATCCATCTTTCATGGGTCAGTGATATTGCTCTTTTCTTTCTTAAATTTCCAATCTGTTCAATGAACGTCAAATGAAATGGGCAGTAAATGCTTTTAGATAAATTACCAATTTGTTGAAATTGCTTGGTAACTGCAAGGTCACATTGTTCCCCGTTTTCCTTCTACACACCGCTGATTCACATCAACATCATCAAGGTATACAAGGGGCGATGTTCATGCTCTGATATATACGTAAGAGTTTCTCAGTGTATAAATGGATTAGTTAGGTGCTAACTAAAGATGTAACATGTAAATTTTACACAAATATGTGAACAAGAAGTTGACGAAAAAAGCGATCACATTTGGCACGTTAATGGCTACCCCCCCCCCCCCTCTCTCTCTCTCTCAAATACTAAAATCCCCTCAAAACTGATGTTTTTAGAAAAGAATTGAAGCAGGAAGCAAAAGCAAAAAAAAATACTTGCATACTCTGATTGAACGAGCTCATTATGACTATGGATATTTTATATATTTAACGACAGATGATTTAGTACATGTTCCATTAACTAAATGGGTATTTAAAATATTAAAACATGACTTGTTTGTTAAAATATTGATGGATCGCATATGGGTGTGGATGATGTATGCTTTAATATTGACGATTTTGCTGTAAGAACAAATATGAAAATAAATAGCATATCGTTCAACACACTCCTTTCCTCTTATTCTTGCTCTTCCATTCTTTCCCTATCTATAAGTATTTCTTTTGTCCGTCTGCCTGTCTCTCCTCCAGCTTCTCTCTCTCTCTCTCTCTCTCTCTCTCTCTCTCTCTCTCTCTATATATATATATATATACATCCCTACCCCCTTCTCTCTCTCTCTCTCTTTCTGTAATAGTCATGAAAGTGTGTAAAAAAAAAAAAACCCAACAAAATTATTGTATTTCTGTTTGCCTCCCCTAGGGAAAAATGGGAATGTCGGCAACATTACTCAGGGAGCACGAAAACTTAAGGTTAACTTGTTAATTCTTTTCGCTAAATGAATTATTTACCACTCATTATTTCGAATCATCAACATAAAAGGGTTTACGCCATGTCCATTCTCAATAGGTGTTGTCTCTCGCACATCGCCACCCATCCTCAATAAAGACAACTTGTTAACGACATTGATAACAATGAAAATAATGATAGCTCTTTAATTCAATTTATGAAATAGTGGAGATGAATGTAGTAGAAAAGTACTTCATTTTATTTCATTTAACTATATTCTATGATAGAAAAAAATTACTTCAGCAAGCCCACAGTAAATACTGTAATATTTAGTCATTATCCAAAAATGAGTAAATTTTTACTGCTTCCCAATTAAAAACCGCTGTTTCCATGATCAACAGTACGCATATCTAAAACTTGTTTTGTTAAGCCTCAAAGCGTAATAACCTTCATCCACCGTCCTTAATTGATGAATGGATGAACCTGAACACTGCTCTCAATATCTTGTTAATAAATCTCATCTTGATCTCTCGCATGGGAGATTCCTCATTAGAGAATCAGCAGGAGAAGAAACCCAAATTATGTTTTGTTTTTTTGTGCATAAATCAGTATAGCCTAATTACACCACATTGAGAAGGCGTCACGGCATTGCTGCACAGACACCAAATTGTATAAAGCTGCATGATACAGTGGAAATCGTTGCGTGAAGTTATATATTCCCATAAGAGCAGGAAGCGAGCGTATCTTCTTTGATGATTGTGGCTGACTGGGACAAGATTAGAACTACGGATGGAATTAGCAAGATCACTGCCGTTACAAATGCAATATTTCTCGCCACAACTATAGCTAATTACCATGAGAGGAATGCCGCGAATGGTAGTTTATTGATGCGATGGGCTTAACCAATCCTATGAGCCAATCAAAAAAAGTTTCTAGTGAATGGATAGGGGAGGAACAAGGTCTTCAGTGATAATAAGAACGGTGTTTTATTATTATCATTATTATTATTATTATCATTATTATTATTATTATTATTATTATTATTATTATTATTATTATTATCATTATTATCATCATTTGATTTTTATTCAGTTCCGAATTGTACTACAATTATATTGTAAACACATTCAATTCAACATGTAAAGCAAAATCTAGAAAGAACCGAAGCTCTAACATAAAAAAGCTTGACACCTTGTTAGCCCTTACTGGTAACACAAATGAAGGGATATCTCGGTAATAAAGAACAACAAAGATAAAGAGAGATGGAGAGAAAGAGGGGGATAAGGAAAGACACCGGAGATAGAGAAAAAAATAGGAGAGAGAGAAAAAAAAAAGGATGCGAGAAGCAGCATTACTGTTCATTCAGGTAGTACATTGATATGACTAATATTAAACCGTTAAATATACTGATTTGTTTATTGTTACTACGTTTATATTCACTTATATTTGTTTTGTCAAATAGAAAACAAAAGACACTAATACAACCACCATAGTAACATCTGAAAGACACTACATCGTTACACTATAAGACTGTCTTCATAAGATCAGGTAGAACACTACCGCATGCACCTTCACAAGATCGAGTAAAACACCACGTCATCTTCAAAAGATCTTGGAGAACAATACACCATCTTCACAAGATCTTATAGAACACCATTATCATATTCATAAGATCTCATAGAACAATACACAATCTTCACAAGATCTTATAGAACACCATTATAATATATTCATAAGATCTCATAGAACAATACACCATCTTCACAAGATCTTGTAGAACACCATTATCATCATCAGGCGCGTTTAAAACACTGCGTTTTAAAACGCTTGTTTTTTTACCCCCCAAAATTGATTTAAAACGCCCCACAGACAAATGTGTGTCATAAATTTTACGTGCGTTTGTTTTCAGATTGTGGTTATTTTACTTGGTCTTGTAATTTATTTTGGGCATCTACATAATTCTACAGGTGCTTATTACAATACAAGTATTAAAGACAAATATTTCTCCCCCTTCTCTCTCTCTCCCTTCCTCCTCCTCTTCTCTCTGTCTCTCTGTCTCTCGCTCGCTTGCTCTCTTTTTCCCTTCAACTACATACACATTGATTTTTTAAAAAAATGTTTAAATCAAATAAACTGATATGTGTGAAGCCTAGAAGGTCTCTCATGCTACATTAAAGGGGAAGTCAATCCTGATATAAAGTTGGTTTTAACAGCAGAAAAATAAGAGAAACAGATCAGTGAAACTTTGAGCAAAGTCAGATAAAAAATAAGAATGTTAATAATTTTCAAGTTGCAATTGATTAGATATAAATAGGCAATCTGTAACATATCTTGCAATGTCTTCTCTCATTTGCCCTGTACTACAAAAATCATAAATTTCTATTTTATTTATTAAAGAAAATATATAATCATGCACCCTCCATACATGTAATCATTGCACATTTGTTTTAACACAACTCCTGTATAAAACACATCCATTCCTTCGTAAACAACTAAGAAAAATGGAAATATATGAAATTGTCAGTACAGAGGAAATTGGTCAGGACCTTCGGAACATACGTCATATAGTTCTTTAAAAGTTCATAACTTTCTGATTTATTATCAGATTTTGCTCAAACTTTCTTTCTGAAAACTGTTTCTCTCATTTTTCTGCTTTAGGTGGACTTATGTATTTTGTTGTGATTTTATGGCTACATGCCATATGACAGGTGACATCCCATGAGACCGACAATGTGACAGCATGGGACTTCTGGAAAGTTATACGAGGGTTCTCGAGACCGACAATCGTGGACTGTCGGTCTCTTTGAGCTGAGCTGTCTGTCTAGTGGGCCGTCGGTCTTGCCAGCTGTTGGTCTAATGTAGTTTCCCTATTATTCTTCAAGCCTTGTTTTGCAAATACAACATGTAAACATATTTCTGCCCTCTTTGTTAGTACATACTAAAAGGGTTGAAGATTTCATCTCTTTAAGCATTTCTTTGCAATTTTTATAGGCAAATTATTCATATTATTTCAAAATTAGATCATTAGTTTTTATCGTCAGTTAGAAATCTGTTTAAACAGGATATTAATAACATAAAAGGCTCATTACTGTAAATTACTGTAAATAATGCGCTATTTTGATAAAAATTAACGCTGTGAATGCACTTTTCCTCTTTAAAAAAACGTTTTAAACGATTAAAAATGTTTAAAACAATAAAAAACACATTTATTGTTTTTTTAAAAATAAAAACCGTTTATTCACAACCCTTATTATCATATTCATAACAATTTTTAGAACACTACAAAATCTTCTAGAACACCACATTATCTTTATAGGATCTGGTAGAACGCCACATTATCTTCATAAGAAGTGGGATATAAAACACCACATCATCTTCACCAAGTCTGGTAGAATACCGCACCATCTTCATAAGATCTAGTAGAACACCACACCATCTTCACAAAGTCTGGTAGAATACCGCACCATCTTCATAAAATCTGGTAGAACACCACACCATCCTCATGAGATCTGGTAGAACACATCATCTTCATAAGTTCTTGTAGAACACCACCTCATCTTCATAGGGTCTGGTAGAACAATACACCATCTTTTATAATGTCAGATTCATAAGATCTGGTAGCACACCACACTATCTTCATAAGATATTGGAGAACATCACACCATCTTTATGGGATTTTGTAGAATAATAAAACATCTTCACAAGATCTTGTAAAATACCTCGTTACCTAGATGAGATCTGGTAGAACGCCACATTATCTTCATAAGATATGGTAGAACACCACATCATCTTCACAAAGTCTGTTAGAATACCGTACCATCTTCATAAGATCTGATAGAACACCACACCATCTTCATATATGGTAGAATATCACATTACCTTCACAAAATCAGGTAGAACACCGCACAATCTTCATAAGATCTGGTAGAACGCCATATCATCTTCATAACATCTGGTAGAACACCACACGATTTTCATAAGATTTGGTAGAACACCACACCATCTTCATAAGATCTTGCAGAACACATCATCTTCATAAGGTCTGGTAGAACACCACGCCCTCTTCATAAGATTAGGTAGAACACCACAGCATGCATCTTCAGAAGAACGAGTAAAAACACTACGTCATCTTTATAAGATCTTGTAGAACAATACACCATCTTCAAAGGATCTGGTAGATCAACACACCATGTTCATAAGATCCAGTATAACGTCAGCTTCATAAGATCTGGTAGAACACCACTCTATCTTCATAAGATTTAGAAGAACACCACACCATCTACACAAAATCTGGTAGAACACCTCATCATCATCTTCCCAAAATTTGGCAGAACACCACACCATCTTCATACGGTCTGGTAAAACACTACATTATCTTCATAAGATATGGTAAATTACCTTATTATCTTCATGAGATCTGGTAGAACGCCACATTATCTTTATAAGATCTGGTAGAACACCACACTATCTTCATAAGATATTGGAGAACATCACACCATCTTTATGGGATCTTGTAGAATAATAAAACATCTTCACAAGATCTTGTAAAATACCTCGTTACCTAGATGAGATCTGGTAGAACGCCACATTATCTTCATAAGATCTAGTAGAACACCACTCTATCTTCATAAGATTTAGTAGAACACCACACCATCTACACAAAATCTGGTAGAACACCTCATCATCATCTTCCCAAAATTTGGCAGAACACCACACCATCTTCATACGGTCTGGTAAAACACCACATTATCTTCATAAGATATGGTAAATTACCACATTATCTTCATAAGATGTGGTAGAACACCACACCATCTTCACAAAATCTGGTAGAACACAACACCATCTTCATAAGGTCTGGTAGAACACAACACCATCTTCATAAGGTCTGGTAAAACACAACACCATCTTCATAAGATCTGGTAGAACACCACACATCTTCTAAAGATTTGGTAAAACACCACACCATCTTCATCAGATCTTGTAGAATAATAAACCATCTTCACAAAATCTGGTAGAACACAACACCATCTTCATAAGGTCTGGTAGAACACCACACCATCTTCCTAAGAGCATGTAGAACACATCATCTCCATATGATCAGGTAGAACACATAATCTTCATAAGATCGAGTAACACACTACGTCATCTTCATAAGATCTTGTAGAATAATACACCATCTTCACAAGATCTAGTAGGACACCACATCATCTTCATAAGCTCTGGTAGAATACCACACCATCTTCATACGATCAGGTAAAACACATCATCTTCATAAGATCAGGAAGAACACCACAACATGCACCTTCAGAAGATCGAGTAAAAACACTACCGTCATCTTCATAAGAGCTTGTATAAAAATACGCCATCTTTACAAGATCTGGAAGAACATCACATCATCTTCATAAGTTCTGGTAGAACACCACACCATCTTCATAAGATCAGGTAGAACACAACATATTCGTAAGATCAGGAAGAACACCACAGCATGCACCTTCAGAAGATCGAGTAAAAACACTACGTCATCTTCATAAGATTTTATAGAATAATACACCATCTTCACAAGATCTAGTAGAACACCACATCATCATCATAAGATCTGGTAGAACACCACATCATTTTCATAAGATCTGGTAAAATACCACAGCACCTTAATGAGATCTACTACACACTATAACTCCATCTTTACAATGAAGGGCCAATGCCAAGCAAAAGCATGTTGACTTTTGTTGATTTATGATACGCTGATCATCATTTATGTGGCCAAAAAAATATCTTAATATATGTCAAATATTTCATACTAAGTTTTCAGTATATTTTCTTCTGATTACTGGGATCCGCCCATAAAAAAGCTTCAAAACCAACATTCCCCTTGTGACATCACTTGTCAGTCACTATCCAGAAAATATCAACATTTCAATGGACATTGCTATGTTGGATAGTCACTGTCAAGTGTTTTCTCACAATAGCATTCTACAAATACAACTTCACTTACATTTCTTTTGCAATTGTATTGCATCACGCCATTATGAGAAAACACTGGACAGTGACTATCCGACATAGCAATATCAATTGAAAATGTTTATTTTATTTTATTTTTTATTTTTTGCCACAAAAAATGATGATCAGGGTATCATAAATCAACAAAAGTAAACATGCATTTGCTTGGCATGGGCCCTTTAACCATTTTAACTGCTAAATTTATACCAATGCAATTCAAATGCACCTTTACGTGTATTTTTATATGGATATTATATACATATATATATATATACATATATATATATATATATATATATATATATATATATATATATATATATATATATATATATATATATATATATATACATATATATATATATATATATACATATATATATATATATATATATATATATATATATATATATATATATATATATATATATATATATATATATATATATATATATGACAAACTGACATAGCTCGCAGAGAAATACATGTATATTCCAGTTTGTACACGCATTTCTCCTCCTTCTGACATCTGTTTTACTCTTTGAGGCCGCATTTACCATTGAATTCAGTATAAATCCTTCATGGCGCCATGCTTTCATGTCGGCTTACATCGTTTAGATTGGGAAGACAAATTTGATAATACCGGAATATATTATATTCTTGACCACTGACTGGAATATACAGTTGATTTATCGTTGTTCATATTCTGATTCCAGTTTATGGTCAATTTGATTAATAACATCCGGTCAGCACATAAGTGAGTTGTGAAGAATAATCTTGGTATCTTACACAGATGTAATTCTCACGCCAAATAGTGAATCATCGACTTTTAGACTCAATCCCAATATCTGTGAGTGCTAGTCGTGTGTATATTGAATACTGACATCATCTTCTTTACGATTTAGGGCTGAAACACACACACATACGCGCTCACACACACACACTCACGCACACACACACACAAAGAAAACCCGCTTGCCACATTGGTACAGGAAGATAGTTGGGAAAAAACACATTTCAAATACACAATAAAATTATTAGAGTTATTGTGAGAGGCTAACTACTGACACATCAAAGAAATGTAAAACATATCATGATGACGAAAGTCATGATAATAGTGGTGCAATACAATAGCATTTCATTTTTTTCATATAATATTGGATGGCTCAAGATGTGTTATTATTCATGTCTCACTCTTTGACCATATCCTGTCCATTATTACAGCACACCAATAATAAACACCACTCACATTGAAGACTGTTATTATACCTCATCATATCAGAATCATCTCTTCTCATATTACCGATTTGAGCATCTTTATTGAGTTTTTCAAGGAAGTATCTCCGATTCCGTGGACTTTATTACATTTTGTGATAAGGTTATCTAGGAGGGCTATGTATTATTAGCATCACAGCATTGCGCAGCTGTAGTAACATATGGAACTAAATTCGGCCCTAAATAAATGCAGACCTAACGCCTGTGAAATAAGAAATCTACTTGGCGTGCATTTTCATCACTATTCGTGTTATATTTTTTGTGCTGTAAAAACGTCAGCTTTGTCTTTCTCCAAGGTTACGCACTCAGTGGAAGAGTATCATCATGAGGAGGAGAGAAGGTGTCATCACCTATCCCACATGAGAGAAACTGTGTTGGGTCAGGGCAATGGTCAACCTTCAACAAAAACTCTTCTTTCTATCCACAGATTTTTGTTTTTGTTTTGTTTTAATGGCAGAAGAAATGAAATATATAGGGGGTGAAAAATACATATATGTTTATATGATATCTATACTACTACCTAAATGAATGTGACCTGATGATGAAAACAGCTGAACTATAGTCAGAGACATAAACAAAATATAAGAATATGGATGGATTAACGATTGAAAGAGATAGTGAATCATGACCATTGTGCAGGTTTAAACTTTGTCTAAACTTTAGGGAAACAAAATCTCAATTAAATGAGATAAACCTTGGACCCTACCCATCGATACATCGGTTTAAAAGAGAGTAAATGGTACAGTGTCTCAAAAAGATATGTTCCTGAATTATAGATAATATAGTTAACCTGCTATGCTAGTAGTGTAATGCTCATGACTGCAACTGGTCTCGGTCCAACAAGATGCCGCAACCTTGTCATAGAAAGAGCGCGTACTATTCTATTGCTTATTGTTTATACTCTGAATATATTGATGAAGCTGTGGCATGCATTTCTCTAATGTGTATTTAGCAGCCTATCGTGCTTGTGCTGGCATCAGAGTATGCATGTTACCCTCATAGTCCCATAAATAGTAATTGGCGTTTTCGAATGGGTTTGCCGTACATCAATCACGCATCGTTTATGGCCTGTGATGTTGACAATAATTTTCCATCGTCATTGGGGCAAGACTAATTGCGTTTCCTGTGTGAGTATGATATTCGTTCAGGTTTAAAGTCATCAATGACAACCATGCACAATAGGTTGTAGAGTTAAGAGACTGAGTCTGTTTTTCCGATCATAGCTAAGCGTAGCTATAGACCTGTCACCTGTTTGATATATATGACTAGAACTTGATCCTGATTTACTTGGATGGCGTCGATCATACTTTAGTCAGAGTGGAAAGCCTTTCCTGTTAACCAAAATATGAGTAATATTTCCTTCAATGCAGGATGCTTACATTTATTATCAAACATAAAAGTACCTTCTTCCTGGAGAGAAATAAACACAGGGACCAAACATAAAAAGAAACTGCTAAACAGTCTTGTGTTATCATAATGACCTTCTCGGGAATTTAGAATGGTTGGAAACGTGATTAATCTTACCATCCTCCAGGGTTACACATTGCTAATTTTGATCAGCAATGTGTCTTTAATGAGAACGGACGCGCAACAATGATCACGTGATATGAAGGGCATCCAGAGAACACATCTCTCTGTAATATTTGCGCGGGAAACCCCGTGGATCACATAATTGAGCTCCCACATCCATGGTGTTGTCTGCCTGGACAGTGGGTCTATTCACACTACGACATACAAACACCATTGAACTTTAGGACCACATGACACCTCGTAGTGCAAATGATTAACCGAGAATCATAATTAGTTGAAGTATTTATTACATTCTGTGCCAGCAATCTCGACATAAAATTAAATTAGTACTATAAGGACTATGCATTATCAGGAATATGCACATGATATTTTGTGGACGGAATGCTGAATGCATATATACGGGCTAAGTTGGTGTGATTACAGACCTTAAACTTGAGAATGAGAAGTTAGATTAGGCAGGGTGGACTTCTGCCTGTTTGTGCGTTGATAAGTGGGATCTAGGAATACTTTCATAGAACTGAAATGAGAATCAAATAGATATACATTATATATATATATACATCGTCTTTTGAAATCTAATATGACGAATTAACGATTAGAGATTTGTATGAAGATTAAAAGAATAAGGGCATTATATTCACGCCTTACTTCAGATTATAGCAAGAACAAATCGTATACAAATTTAGATTAACATAATGATGCATTCGAAAAATATTTGCAATGTGTGCCGTTTTGTGTATGAACTTGAAGTGTAGTCCATCCGGAATTACCATTTGAGCGGATGATGCAATGTGTGCAGTTTAAGTTTTGTGTATGAACCTGAAGTGTATAGTCCATTCGTTATTACCATTTGAGTTGATGGATTGGGGTAGGTTTATTTCGGATGTTGATTTAAGCTTGACGCCGAACACTGAGGACACCCATCACCTAGTCGAAGATAAAAGGAAGAAATGATGATGAGATGAAAGATGATATCGTTGTCTTGGCTCAATGGTGAAATAAATGAGATAATTTTGGCAACAATTACTTGCAGCGTGCTGGTTGAGTGATTGCGGCTTATACGAGGGTCGATGGAAGAACCTCTCAACTCATTATGATTAGGGGGGGGGGGGTGGGGAAGACATTTTAAAGTCACCTCGCCTGCATGTCATATAATGAATGCTCTGATACGAACTTCCAACGATTACACAATACTGTATGAAGCTTTAACAATGGTGCATGTGTTTGTTTGAAACTTCGGTACAGAAGCTTAAATATTGATCTGTTGTGACATTATGATAATCTTAATTCGAGGTTTGATTTTCACGACATCCTATCCCTCTTTCCACGACCAAGAAAATTTCCTTTTTAAACTATCAATTATCATTTAGGAACAGCTGAATAGTTGTAAGTAGGCAGTAATATAAAAAACTCTTATGGATCACTGCTGCAAGAATATAATTAGCCTCATTCGTGACTGTATGTCTATTAATTGAATTACTAGCCGACACATTGCAGTCATTCATGTTCAAAGTTGATCGATCACTCCTTGGTTCATTTCGATCTCGTATCCCGGCGGTCTACATTTATCGTAACCTCGATGGCATCACACCGACTCGTAATTGGAAGAAAATAATGACATTTCGTCCATCAAAATATGACTTCCTATCTCAAGCGTTCATTAATGGCAAACATTGAGTCATTGAGAGAACCTTCAAGCCATTGCTATCATGGCTGATGGCGTATAGGTACGGAGGGGAGGCACGGGGGTCACCCCCACCCCCTGCGCCATCGAATAGACGGAAATTTGTGTTTTTTGAAGGAGAACAAGAGCAACGGGGAGAAAAAGGGAAGAACATGAAAACGAAACACTACGATAATCTTTCATACCTTCCTCCTATTTGAAGAAATTGAATTCATATTTCTAGCATCTAATAAAACCGCCATGCCCCCTCCCCATGTCTGAACTCACGCTATACGCCACTGATCATGGCCATGCAAGCCATACTGTCTCATGTTGCTATCTGTAACTTTGAATTGATCAAGGGTTACCGGTAATTTTCAGTTTGAAGGAGATGAATTATTGGAAATTAAACTTGACATGCTAAATGGGGTGTGAATCATGGGACTAAGTTCCTATAGTACGTCGTGGGTTATAGTTAAATACTAACTAGTCCATTTCCGGGAATACGCATTTTATTATTCTGTTGCCATTTTGTTCTCTTCAGTATGGATTTATTGGAATATTTCTAAAGCCAAACTAGACCAATAAGGAAATAATGTCAGATGTTTTGTATTTTCCTATTTTCAGGAAGTATACCCGTACTTCAATCTCTTCCACTATGGAATGCCCGCTTAAAAGCATTTATAATAACCCTCTGTTTCGACATCGTATCGTAATATCGATTGTTGGTCTGTTTTCATGTACGACGACTGGTATTATTGTTTATTTTTGTAATTATCATTTTCAGGAAAAACAGAAACATTAAC
Source organism: Heliocidaris tuberculata (assembly GCA_025618425.1). Classification (NCBI taxonomy): domain Eukaryota; kingdom Metazoa; phylum Echinodermata; class Echinoidea; order Camarodonta; family Echinometridae; genus Heliocidaris; species Heliocidaris tuberculata. Next base: position 4,642,678 of record CM046832.1, read on the forward strand.
GATACATCCCCCTTACCTCACAAGACCATAACGCTGCTTTCATATGGGTTTATATCATGTCTATGTTTTCTCCTAACTTCAAGATTGAGAATGAGTGAAGAATAAGAGTGATGGTGTAATATCGGAGGGTTGGACACTCTTTCCATCACTGTCATGATCCCAGTAGGGTTTCAATACTCCCCATCGCTACAGGCACGCTCACTAATGACCATTCGCCCCAATAACATGGAGATAACCCACCAACAAGAAAGAGAACTATATCAAACTGGATCACCAAGTCGTGACTTATTGGCCTAGTTCTATATTACAGTATTTGACAATTACTTATTCCACGGTTTTATTACCCTTTGATATAATCTTATAAGCAGCTACAATGTTGTATGAATAGAGTGAGAGATTAAGATTGGCTATCATGGATTATACTGATATCACTTGTTGTCTAACATGAGGTGATTTGAAATATTACATACAAACAAGCCTAGTGAACTTCCATGAATACCCAAATTAGCCATTGTGTATTATTATCGTTATGTTCTAGTAGTTTTTAACTCGATTTGCTACGGATAAATTCAGTAATCAACTAAAACCTGATCCAAATCTAAATACCACCAATACAAAGAGAAATGTTTGTAGGATATGGATTATAGGATTAAACCATGCAAAAAACACACACCCATAAGTAATATCATGGTTTCATATGAGAGCAACAGATGAACTATACAGACTACTATTAATACAAATCCATCATTAATCATACCATACAACAAGAGAACTATTCCTTTTAACTACCGCTTAAAGTAACCTTCATAAGAACCAAATCCAACAAACTAAGTACAAATACCTCATGAAAAGTACCTATCGACACGTGATGAAAATTATTTATATGTTGCAATGATGTAACAATGGGTTTGATAAATCACACGGAATGATGATTGAATACCCTGATAAGGTCATGGTCGATACATTAATCGTTTGATCGCCCACAAAGCCAGCCATAGTTTCATCATCAACAAGGGGATCAAGAAGGATCATCTGGATTTTGACGATGAGTAGAGAGTAAAATGCTAGAATCATTGCTGAGAAAAAGTCAACCGCGAAATATTCAAATATCGATTGGGAATTAAAATCCATTGACTTATCCCGCGTCATGCTCGTTGAAACATCGGTTGGTATTTTGTTAAAAAAAACTTCATTCATGCATATTTTGTACCATGATCGTTTTCTTTTAGCATGATATAAACAAGGTAGAACGCTTCTTTCAAGCGTATTTTTAAAGTTTCCTGATTATCTTTTTCAACAATACTGATAACATCGAATAAAAATTTAAATAAATTTATTTCGATTTGCAACGAGTGTTTTTTTTTTATGTTGCTATGATAGACAAGCTTACGTTCATCACGATGGACTTTCGTTAAAAATTCTATGTAATATGTTCCAATATGAATGAAGTAAAAAAAAAAAAAAAAAAAAGAGAGAAAGAACAAAAACAAGATAGGTGTGAATCCATCTTCAGAATGGAGGAGGGAGTGAAAGCATAAACACTCCGTACGATTTATAACATAATAGATGGGGAAACTGTTTCTTTAAACATTACATTCTGTGAAATGAACTTTACCATTTTGTGCATATAGCATTGGGATATCATAAAAGGTCTGTATACATACAAGCAGATATAAGATATGATAGGTTTTACATCCAAGCTAAGGGAATTATTCATAGCGCTCGCCAGAATCCGAATAATCCGACATAGATTCAGAATTGAGCCAATATCCGGCTGCTTGCGTAACCGATCCATGCTTTGAAATCATGTCATTTGTACTTGATTAAGTTCATTATTTTATTCTATGGAAAGGAGCGAGAATTCTAATTTAGGAGGTTGTAGATGATATCGAATATAATTTCCCCTCTATTGCACAAAGATAAGATAATTATTACATATGCATAATGGCTGTAACAAAAGCAAAAGTTCTTAATACACACTGTCAATGTTCAATGAAGTTTATAATGTCAATATAAATTCATATAATTGTAATGGCAAGCCGATAAGCAGATAAGCATGATAAGATTATAAAATTGAAGAAAAAATACAATGACAGTGTCATTCTTATCTATCAAAAGTGCCCTTTTCCAACATGAATTCCCGGGTAGCCAATAGTCAGTGCTCTGACAAATATTTTAATGACGTCATCAAGATGTAGAACCTTTGAGGATTATGGATATGGATTAGGTATATTTCAGATGAAGATCATCAGGTGACTAAAATAGGTCAGGTGATATCAGAGTTCAAGCAAGGGGCAATGAGTTCATGTCGTGATGTAACAGCGGGGATAGATTTACTATGAAGTTGAAAGAATAGGAACAGATGGCCCATGATTTTAAAGGTAATTTCCGTTTTATACGTGAAATTATAACTTCAAATTTGTAGATGATATGTATAAATCAATAATAATCATTTGGCTTGAAACTTTCAAGATCTCAAATAATTTGTTTAAAGTCGAAAAAAAATAAATGGTGATTTTTTGATCACTCCTGAGTACTCCTCTATGAACGCATGAATTTGGAATGAAAAGATTGTCCAATTCTGCCACAAACATTTTCACTCATAATCTAACCATTCTTTGCGTAATGGTTGCTTTATCACATTACACTTTCAACTTTTATTACTAGTATTTCAATCATGTTTCGTAATTAATAATTCTTTGAATAATCATTTGTAATGTAACTTCTTTTCTGTAAAGGTTTTCTGAAAAAGGTATATTTCTTAGGGATAAGTACATGTTGTTGATTCAGTTCACTACATAAAGTCTAAGATATTTCTAGGGCAGAATGTCAAAAAATGACAGGTTATAGGAAGAAGCCTATATTACAGGCATAATTTTTTTCTATCATCCTTTTAGAAAATAAATAAAAGATAATTATAGAAATATATAATTGAAAGATACTGATGATGCGCATCTGTGAGAACAAAGCATTAACTAGTCTAATTATGGGTTATTTCTGGGTCAGTTCGATAGCATGTCCTCATTTCCCTTGGTGTAAACCTTCTCTTGTTTTCTTTGCCATAGCGTCCATCTTGAATTATTAAAATAGCCACTCGTCAATAATTCACCGACCGCCTGTGATGTAGGTGTCGGTGTGATATAGTAGAACCGGTGGGGGAGGGGGGGGGGGGGGGGGGGTCTGAAAAGAAAAATAGTGAAAACAGGTAGTGAAGGCAAAATTTCTTTTAAGAAATATATCAATACATTTATTGTCGTTCAAGCCTCATTGCGCCCGTTATAATTTTGCATGAAGAGTGTGAGTAACCGTCTGGTCGAAAATATTAGTGGGCGAGTCCAATCCGACATGTCCGAAGAGAATAATGCTGACAGAAATTTTAGTATCAATCAGTATGATGTGTAGTCTTCTCTTAACACTCTCCACCTATACTATCTATCCTTTCTTTAGTTCTCTCTCTCTCTCTCTCTCTCTCTCTCTTTCTCTCTCCCTATCCCTTCCTTCCTATTCCTTCCTTCTTACTTCTTGCCATAATCATCATAATAAGTATACACAAAGATACTCCACGCGTATTCTGTTCTGACATGGTCTAATGCGGCAGTATTTCATCATGAATTGGCGCCATGTATATAACCACGGTCAATCGTAGATGACCGATGAGAACTGACCACACAAATCAAACTTTTAGATGGACAGAGAGAACAAATATTAGTCAAACGTGCCTACATCACTTCATCTCAACTAGTATTTCCATTTCTCTGTTGACGAGGGTTGTCTTTTCAGTGAACGAAAGAGTAGAATATAGGTCCAATGTTATAGATCATGCAGAGATCAAGAACAATTTACAATTTCTTTGCAGACAAGGAAATGAAAGGGAACAGATAACACTTGTTAAATGGGAAAATTCGTCAAAATGATCATTATTTTGCGTAATATCTCGAAAGATATCATGATTCCCCAATTCCCCAGCACATGAAAAGATTAACATATACATATTATCTGGAATCGAAACTATTTTCTAAAGTCTATATGCATGCTTATGTTTGCAAATATGTTTCTTTCTGTTGGATGTAGTATGTTCATGTTGTATGTTTGTTTGTTTGTAGATACTCTATGAACATTAAAACTCTGTGAATGCAGTATATGCTGGTTGCAAATGATAAGCTTGTCATCATTGTTTGCTCATAAAGGAAAAACAACATGGTGAACTTTCCTTTTCTCTTTCATATTTCTTGGTCATCTTCTCACCCATCTGGTCGGTAAATATACACTCTGAAATTCACCTTTAAATGTAAAAACAAAACAAAGAACCAACGAACATGCGACCTCGTCGTTATGTGATCAATACAGAAAGTGCGTGCATGGAACGCAATTCATGGAATTTATGATCATAGCAATTCCCGCCTCTCTCTCTTCTCTCATTCTCATAATGAACTCTCAAGACTATTCGGGAGTAATATCGTGAATAACAACCACCAAGGTCACAGTAATTGGAAAATGCAGTAGAATTTTGTGATCCTGAATGAAAATTATAAAACAAATAGATCGGATATTACACGTAGAAATGTCCTCACACACGTCGTATAACTCACATATTTTTTTTTATCAATTCAAGTTCCTTCAGGTCGGTCAAGGTTTTCACTATACGTTCGTTATTGAGCTAATTAATACGATGGATATCAACTTATACCGACCAAGGCTACAATTTCTACCTTATATTAACTGTCATAAATGCACCTACCCAGCAATGACGAGGTAATGACGAGGTAATTCCAAAGTTTCTAAACCAAATATGACTGATTTTTATGTATAAAATATTGATGCAAAGTAGTCTGTCACTAGCAGGTACATGATTTGGTGATAAGTACATTGTGCAGTAAGTGCGCGTCACACGGGTCGCCAAACGCACAAAATACCAAAACAATTCCAACCGAGCGTGCAACGGAACGCCAATAGAACATTTTTTTAATGTAAGCCTTGAGAAAACTACTTTTGCAGTGAACTGTGTTTTTCCATCGATGTAGAATTTATTAGTATTACTGCGATTGTCTCGCTCTTTCATTTGGTTAACTATGGGTCAAGGTTAATACCTTTTGACTGAAGTCACACGTAATATCATTAAATAGAAGATCACCTCATCCATTCTGCTTTCCATTGTGAAAGGCAGGTGAACATAGTAGTACTCTTCTATAATTCACTTCAGCTTTTAAATCAGTTCTATCATGTCCATGCAGTTTTGAAATATGCTGCCTCTCATACAAACACATATACACAAAAATCACATTACAAATGGCGTTACCTAGAAAAGATCAAATAAATGACAGATTTAATTGGATCGTTGTCCAGTCATGTAGTCTTACATGGAGGTCACAGTCGTTTTAGAATTTGATTTTGTTGTTAATCGAATCGATGATTTGTATTCATAATGCAAGACCAACATTAAATCATGGGTTTTATTTTAGTAATGCTGACAGCTAAATGCATATAATGAACGTCATCGTGATTAAAATCGAAATACGACCGTCATAATTATGTAAGTTTCTGGAATAATTATCCACTCTGAAAACATCAATATAAACAAATTCACTTAAATAATAAGGTAAATGGAATGGAGTAGCAGTTGAATGGCTTTTTGTACAGACAAGAATCAAACTTTTACCATCAGAATTCTTTACAAAATATCGTTAATCCGGGTTTTACGGATTTGATTTACCATGTTTACGAAAATAAACCCACCAAAAAAGTAACTTCCCCCTTAATCGAAATGGCGTAACTTTTTAACGAAAAGGTTTTGAGCAAATAACTTAGCACGAGTGTTCTTACACTTACTGACTAACTTTTCTGTGAAAATGAGATTGATCCATTGAGACATGCATGAGTGAGCAAACATTAAAGGCAAAATTGTCACTTTTCAAAAGTCACAAGGGTCATTTTGTGGATTCTGTGAAACAAGATTTTAGCGAATTCGATTTCTTGTGCATATTTATGTGTTGTTGTTTATCATCCATCGCCTGACCCCCTCATACCTATCCAGACAATTTTCTCATTATTATGGTTGGGTGAGCACAATTTAAAAAAAATTCAACCCCCCTGAATTTGAAATTGCAAAATCCATTCAGCTTATTGAAGAAGAAAAAACTCCAGATATTTTTACAAAAATGTGTCATCACATGTTATGTGATCATAAAAGGTTGTCATCGTGTCATGGTTGAGTGAGCACACTTTAAATTCGTGCAAGAAATGCTAAAATGTACCGTTAATACAGCATAAAAATGACCCCTGTGACTTTTGAAAAGTGACATTTTTGCCTTTAATGTTTGCCCACTTATGCATGATTCGATGGATCAATCTCATTTTTACAGGGAAGTTAGTCAATAAGTGTAAGAACACTCTTGCCAAGTTATTTTGCTCACAACCTTTTCGTTAAGAAGTTAAGACCATTTGATTAAGGGGGTGTTACTTTTTTGTTGTGTTTATTTAGTTTAACATTTTGTACCTTTATACCATTCATTATTTTGTGGTATACTCTTCAAAGCGAGGTTTAATAAGACTATCGCACTATCATGTAGAGATTTGACAGCCTATACGATAAAACAACATGCCGCACCTTTCACATTGCTGTAAACCGAAGGATAAAACTTGTCGATGAGTGCAATAGTATGGGCCTATATTTAATTACACGCCAATCTGTCCGAATCTACGTTTTATCTTAGATTTGGTAGGCGATGTCGTTTTAGTTTTTAAAATGTATTTGGTTTACATCATGATGAAGAAAGTATTTTGCCAAATGTTAGACATGATGGTATATGTATCTATATCCCCTAATCAATTACCATTACCATTCTGCGAATAAAAAGCAACATGTAAATGCACTATGATCATTATGGACACGAGAAAAAGGAAGGTCAAGTAGAGTTTAGCTTTACTTAAATGTCACCAGGTTTTAGAGTCTTTATTCGGAGCAGCACTATTATAGCGATCAGTCAGAGTATTTTGGTTTCCATTTACGTCCCTTTTCTTCTTGAGGCTTTCTTGGAGAAGTCTGGCAATAATTTAGCTTGAGAGTAAGCGTGGGTGAAATATAGAGCAAAGCAGACGGATATCAACAGGAAGGGAATATAAAACAAAAGAGAGAGGGTGAGTTAGGGATTTTATGGGCATGAGAAAGGAATGAGAGAGGGAAGGAGGGAAAGTGAAATGGATATAGATGGAAAGAGAGAGAGAGAGAGAGAGAGAGAGGGGGGGGGGGGGGTTCAATATATAGGAGAAAGATATACATGTAGGAAGTATATATAGAGAGATAGAAATGGGGGTAGTATTATCAATGACCAGTGCTGAGTTGTAACGAATGAAGCCTATTATGACTATGTTGTTCTTGATTTTGTACTTAAAACATAATCTAAAGTCAAAATCGTTAAGTGTAAGAACTCCTTTTTATTCATGGGTGCTATTTTTTAATTTTCTATATTAAAAGTGATATTTTTAATGTATTTCTTTCCTTTCTCACCACAGATCTTCTCAATTTTTTAGATATTTTGTAAAGTAAACAAAGGGTGAATCGTTGCCAACTAAACACACGTAATATCACAATGGTAAAGTACCATCATATTACCTGTATTTGTGTTTCAAGACAGTCGCTCAGTCAAAGTTGACGTTATCATGGTTATGGTCGTAATTTTCCGCCCTTATATTCATTTTGTAGGGTCATTTATGGCTTTGCACTGATTAGATAACATCAGCAACTCATTATGCAACACTATATATTTCTACCGGTCAGTGGATAGCTCGACAATGTGCCATGACATCACCATTTCAATTAAAATGGCGTCCAATAATTATGGGGATATCTGGCGAGGAAGAGCCCAACTTTGAAATTACATTTCTCCAATTAAATATTAGTACGGGTAGTCCAGGGGTTTAGGAACTACACTGGAATTCGGGTTTCCGTTTCCTTTAAATTTCTGGGACAAACATAATATTTGAACAATATAGGATAAACGTTCCAACACGTCAAATGCACAATAAGTCAACTAATGGGTCAACACATTCGCTGATCCAAGTTCAGGTTTATGTCAGGTGATCTCTCACCTTCAGATCAGAGCCTAACTGCCTTCATTGCCCTCTCAAAGCAGAGCGCGATTGTTCAAAAGAAGCGCCTGGGTTTAATGGATGGATCCTGTGTGAGCTATCGGCCACATAATAGGCAATATGCTATGAAACGCTTATGAATAATTAAGCTGGAAAAGGGGGCACATTGGTTTCGCAGATTTGTTGATCATTACATGTAAAATGAATTTTTCATAATATTCATTTTCCAGATTGCGATGAAATATGACTTAAACAGTATCTGGGTCAATCCCATTATTGCCCGAATCAAATAAACGGTTGTTCCATTTTGAATTTCGAAAAAACTATTTATAGTAATTCATTCTAAAGCGATATGATAATTTCACAAGTAGCAGGCCATTTATATTCAAATCCCATACAGAGTAATAAAAGTGTCACAAAGATATGGAAACAAACAATAACTCTGTTAATCCTTGATGTACAACTTTTGGAAAAGCTATTTACTTGAAATCCACTGTGAAAAATTTGACAGGAGTAGAAAAACAAATGTAAATTTACGGTAAGTCACTACCATGGATTTTCATCTCTTATTTCTTTTTTACATACTCCAGTTTAGGGATATAGCAGCTTTGAATTATGAATTCAGCCATTAGAAATACATGCACTCAGAAAAACTTACGAGAAGACTATGTTAGATACAGAGAATGAGGGAGAGAAAGAGGGGGAGGGGAGAGGGTGGTTAGGGAGGGACTGGGAAGGGGCAAAATTCAACCTAATCATCTAATCCAATCAGAATGGATCTTCACCTGATGTGAACACATCAGTGACGTCAGACAATACAATCATCTGATTCGATGATGACCTTTTTACAGTGACGGAAAAATTCTTGCCCCTACATTGTGGATTTGATTTTAGAGCAAAATAATTCAGCATTGAAGCTTACATTAAATTCATCCCTGTGTGCTCTCATCCTAGGTATATTGTACAGCTCTACTAAATTTTCATCTTCCTAGGCATAGAATATCTGATTCCATACGGAAAAACAGTCATAATGTATTCAGAAATGTCTTTGCAAATGATCTTACGTGTCTCTGCATGAAATGTTAACTCGGTTTTGGTTTAGTTTGTTTTTTCAGGCATTGTCAGGCGTTGCATTGAAAGTAAACATACTTTAACATGCATTGCACATGGATACATAGATAGCGAAAAAATGTAGTCGAATAGGGCAACACAAAAAAAAAGAGAGAGAAAAAAAAAAGAAAAAGGGTAGACCGAAGAGAGAAGATGGAAAAGGAAATGAAGAGGTGAAAATAGAAGAATAGAAATAGGAAAGAGAATAACGAGAAAAGGACCAAGTTAGAGAAGAAAACGAGGGAGGAGGAGATTACCTCAGACAAAACAGAGATCATGATAAAAAATGAAATGATAGAAAAGGTATAATCGATAGGGTGAGGGAGAGAAGCAGAAATATCCCTTTAAAAGCTGTTTACTTGTTAGCCTATTTGTAAAGGTCTATATAGAAGTTACCCAAATTCAAATTCAAGGTAATCTAGATCAAGGGCGGTGATTTTCACCTCTAATCTTTTTACCACTCTACCTTAGCACTTAAGGAAAATAATGTAAAGAATTATGAGTATCTTACTATCTACATTTTCTCTCGCTAACTTGATCTTTGTGTCCATGTGCAATGCATGTTTAAGTCTGTTTACTTTCGATACACGCCAGAAGGCATGGAAACCAACCTAACCCTAAAACGAGATGCGCGGACACGAAATATCATTTGCAGGGACATTTTAGCATACATTACTGTTATCCGTATGAAAACTATGCCAGGAAGACGACCATACATATTGTTTTAAAGGGCTTTAGAATGGTGACAACTACAATTTAGAACATTAAATAACTCGACTGAACAATAACAGGACACTAACGTATCGATATCAATACCATAGTTACACAGCAGGCTACTTATTCAAAGATTCAATGATAATTTTGATATATGATCTCTCATATTATGGCCTAATGTAAGGAGAAAAATATAATGGGTTTGAAAATTGTGTACATTAAAATTTTTTTACTGCACACACACACACACACACACACACACGCACACCCACACACACACACACACACACACACACTCGGAGCACGCACACACGAAGTGGCCTATTACAAGTCAGAGAATATACACCACGTGTCCTCGACACCACTTGAAATGAGACGCAAAGTATTACCATGAATTGACAAGCAAAAAAAAAAAATAATAATTAAAAAAAAGGTAACAATTTTTTTTTTCTGTCAAAAGTTGTCAGGGGGCACTCTGCCCCCCCCCCCCCCCCTTGGGTACGCTAGTGCTCTTAATTATGACGGTTAAGTTATCACTAAAATGGGTGTCAGATGTCTGGGCAGGGGCACAATTTTAGAGGTAGCCTGCCATTTTCTGTAGATACGCCTATGAATGCACAAGCTTTTAATATGGCCATACGGGGATCAGGTGTTTTTATGTGCTTGTGTAATGGATGGATGTATTCCGCCATGATCGCCACAAGATATCAACAAGCAGGGGGCAATCTCTCTCATTTCATCAATTTTACCTTTAATGCCCATCCCATCAGTACCTGTGGGACGTCAATGGCTTGATGACTAGTAAATTAGTCGTAGGCATCCGCCCATTATATGGCAAAGACCATTAACTGCTTTCATTTCATTAAGCCCCTATTTTATTTGTATATGGCTACGCTTTATCACCCGTTCTCACTGAAGTTCAACGTCTGTTGTTCAGAGCCCGCTACGAGATATGCATACACTTCTCTACCTCGTTACTGGACTATGAATTCATGAAAAATGGAAGTACGCCTTCGACTTCAAAAAATGGAAAATGGAAACGCACCACAAAATAGCTGGGCTTGATGTTTGATTTGTAAGAGCAAAATCACCCATTTACATCAGCAATCCCCTGCAGTACAGCGTGGAATTGAAAGCGAAATAAATAGCCATGTTTTGCATTCAAGATTCGGAGTTCATCGGTTGATTGTTTATATACCCTGGGAACAAATGACATAGGGTGGGGTACGTGCAGCGAATTACGTGATTCTAAATAGCACTACAACCAAGATGGGACAAAGAGATGTACAGCATCTCAAACAAGATGCTTCATTTAGGATGATGTATTAATTTCTCTAAACGATCAAACAACCACCTTATGATTGGACCAAACCAGATCTCTATTATCACAAAAGAATTTACATACGGGTCTGTTTGCTAGACCCCAAAGT